>JAFLJL010018880.1:24577-39577 GCA_018398815.1 Conus ventricosus | reverse complement strand
ACACAACTTCACCCACTGTAGATTCACCCACCCCACATCACCCACAACTTCATCCACTGTACATCCACCCACCACACATCCCCACCCACAACTTCATCGACTGTACATCCACCCACCCCACATCCCCACAACTTCATCCACTGTACATCCACGCATCCCACATCACCCACAACTTCATCCACTGTACATCCACCCACCCCACATCACCCAAAACTTCATCCACTGTACATCCACCCACCCCACATCACCCACAACTTCACACACTGTACATCCACCCACCCCACATCACCACCCACAACTTCATCCACTGTACATCCACCCACCCCACACCCGCACCCACAACTTCACCCACTGTAGATCCACCCACCCAACATCACACACAACTTCACCCACTGTAGATTCACCCACCCCACATCACCCACAACTTCATCCACTGTACATCCACCCACCCACATCACCCACAACTTCATCCACTGTACATCCACCCACCCCACATCCCACTCACAACTTCATCCACTGTACATCCACCCACCCCACATCACCCACAACTTCATCCACTGTACATCCACCTCCCCCACATCATCCACACCTTCATCCACTGTACATCCACCCACCCCACATCCCCACCCACAACTTCATCCCTGTACATCCACCCACCCCACATCACCCACAACTTCATCCACTGTACATCCACCCACCCCAAATCACCCACAACTTCATCCACTGTACATCCACCCTCCCCACATCACCACACCTTCATCCACTGTACATCCACCCACCCACAATCCCACCCACAACTTCATCCGCTGTACATCCACCCACCCCACATCACCCACAACTTCATCCACTGTACATCCACCCACCCCACATCACCCACAACTTCATCCACTGTACATCCACCCACCCGACATCACCCACAACTTCATCCACTGTACATCCACCCACCCCACATCACCACAACTTCATCCACTGTACATCACCCACCACACATCCCCACCCACAACTTCATCGACTGTACATCCACCCACCCCACATCACCCACAACTTCATCCACTGTACATCCACCCACCCCACAATCCCCACCCACAACTTCATCCACTGTACATCCACCCTCCCCACATCACCCACAACTTCAT
Source organism: Conus ventricosus (assembly GCA_018398815.1). Classification (NCBI taxonomy): domain Eukaryota; kingdom Metazoa; phylum Mollusca; class Gastropoda; order Neogastropoda; family Conidae; genus Conus; species Conus ventricosus. The sequence goes on along the minus strand of JAFLJL010018880.1, from coordinate 38,441 downwards.
CCACGTACATCCACCCACCACACATCCCCACCCACAACATCATCCACTGTACATCCACCCTCCCCACATCACCCACAACTTCATCCACTGTACATTCACCCACCCCACATCCCCACCCACAACTTCATCCACTGTACATCCACCCCCCCCAAATCACCCACAACTTATCCACTGTACTCCCCCCACACCACATACCCAAAATTCACCACTGTACATCCACCCCCCCCCACACCCAAAAATTCATCCACCTACATCCCCCCCCACCCCCCTTATCCATGACATCCCCCCAACCCCAACACCCCAATTCATCCACTGTACTACCCACCCCACATCACCCACAACTTCACCCATGTAATCCACCCCCCCCAACCCCCACCCAAACTTCTCACTATATATCCACCCCCCCCACACCCCCACCACAACTTCATCCCTGTAATCCACCCCCCCACATCACCCACAATTAAACCCACGTACATCCACCCCCCCACCACCAAAATTATCATGACACCCACGCCCCCCACACCCCCACCCCAACTTCATCCCTGTACACCACCCACCCCATCCCCCAAAATTTTCATCCACTGTACATCCCCACCCCAATCCCCACCCACAACTTCATCTACTGTACATCACCCCCCCACTCCCCCCCCACAACTTATCCACTGTTTTTCCACCCCACCCCCACATCCCCCCCCCACAACTTCATCCATGTCACCCCCCACCCCAATCACCCCAACTTATCCATGTAATCCCCCACCCCACCTCCCCCCCCAAACTTCATCCCTGTACACCCACCCCCCCCAACATCAACCCCAAAACTCATCCACTGTACACCCACCCCCCCACAATTCACCCTGTATACCACCCCCCCTATCCCCCCCAATTCACCCCTGAACATCCACCCACCCCAATCACCCCCAAAAAACATCTCCATGTCTCCACCCACCCCCCCCCAAAACCCTTCCCCAAATGTACTCCACCCACCCCACACCCCCCAAAACTTCACCCACGTCACCCCCCCCCCAAATACCACAACTTCACACTGTGATCCTCGAAAGAGAAGTGGATCCCCCCCCTCCCGTTTTTCAAAACACGGTGTCACCCCTCCCGAAAGGGTTTAAGCTTAAACACAAGTATTAATAAACTCCCAAAAACATTGTTGGTTTTCAACACGGGGTACCAAAATTGTCGGAATCATTTTTAAGTTTCAACAAAAGTAGCAATGACTCCCCGGTTTTAAATTTTTAAGTCTTAAACAAAAGTGTCATTACTACAAATATAAGTGTTAATCTTAAAACAAAATTTCATTACGCCAGTAAAATTTTTTTAAGTCTTCAAGTACGTATCAATTACGCGGGTAAAATTGTTAAGTTTTCAACACGGGTTTAATTACTGCCAGATATCATTGTTAAGTTTTTAACAAAGTAATAATTCTGCCTTTAATTGTTAAGTCTAAACAAAAGATAAATATCCGTTTTTAAAATTGTTAATTTTCCAACACAAGTAAAAATACTGCGGGGTAAAATTTTTAAGTCTTCAAACAAGTATCAATTACTCCCGGGAAAATTTTTTAAACCTTCAACAAAATTATCAAAAAAGGGGGTATAATTGTTAAGTTTTAACCCAACAAGTATCAATACTGCCAGATATATTTTTAAGTCTTCAACCAGGTATCAATTATGCCAGTAAATTGTTGTTTTAAACAAAGTATAGTTTGGGGTAAAATTGTTCAGTCTTAAAACAGGTATCAATTACTGCCGATACAATTGTTAATTCTTAAAAACAGGTATAAATTACTGCGGGTGAAATTTTAAAATCTTCAAACCGGTATCAATTACCCCAGATATAATTTTTCAGTTTTCAACGGTTCAATTTACTCCCAGATACAATTGGTAATCTTAAAAAAGGGTTTCTTTTACTGCCAGATAAAATTGTTTCAGTTTAAGGTATAAATTTTTGCCAGTACAATTTCCCTGCCGGGTTTTTTTTTTAGTCTTAAACAAGGTATAAATTACTCCCGGTATATTGTTCAGTCTTAAACCAGGATAAATTACTCCCGGGTTAATTGTTCGTTTTAAAAACCAGGTATCAATTACGCCGGTAAAATTTGTTCAGTCTTCAAACGGGTTTTAAATTCTGCGGGTATAATTGTTCAGTTTTCAACAAAAGATTAAATCACCGAAAACGCAAAGGAACGGCGGCATTTTTTCCCCCTTTTAAACTGTGAAGGAAACCCATTAAAAACAAAAACGCACAAAAAAAAGAAAAGCAAAAATTAAAAGGAAAAAAAGAACACCATGATGCTCGCGTTGTGTGTGTGTGTGGTGGGTGTGTTTGGGTGTGTGTGTGTGTGTGTGTGTGTGTGTGTGCGTGCGTGCGTGGGGGTTGTGTGTGTGTGGCAGACAAAAAAAATTTAGGAAAGGTTCCCCTCCCTCCACGAAACCCAACCCCTCGTCCCTGGGGGTGGAGAGAGAGAGAGGGGGGAGAGGGGAAGGGAGGGAGATTTCTGCATGGGTTTTAAAGAACACTTTTGCCGGGGGAAATTTTCGTTTCCTTTTCCCTTCTGCCGTCTCGGGATGAAAAAACCCACCCAGATGAAGCACGAGGAGCAGAACCCCAGCGACAACGGAAGGCCGACAAGCCAGCAGAGAGTAAAAGGGGAAATTTCCCCGTCTGTGTTAAAGGCAGGAAGTTTCGTACGTGTCGGTGTTGCTTTGGTCACTCTCCCTTTTCTCCCGTGCTGGTTTTGTGGGGGGCGTTCCCCAAAACCCGCCACCCCCCCCCCCCCCCCCCCCCCCCCCTTTGCTTGCTCCCGCGCTCATCATCACATTCACATGCCCCCAAGAGCAGAAATCGTGCCCCCCCGCCCCCCAAGCACAGTCTACCCCTTTTTCCAATAAAACAAACCAGAAACCAAATCATTGTGTAGTATCTATCTATCGTCAGTCAGTCAATAATCAATTTTTTAATAAATCATCGATCGATCCGTTTTCTGTCTACCCCTTCTACCTATTTATCTATCTATCTGTTATCTATCTATCTTCTTTTTCTATTATTTTCTATTATCATCAAACCCCTTTTTCAATAAAACAAAGCTGAAGCCTGTCAATCTATCTATCTTTCTATCTATCTATCTATCTATCTATCTATCTATCTATCTATCGATCGATCAGTCAATCAATCAATCAATCAATCAATCAATCAATCAATCAATCTATCAATCAATCTATCTATCTATCTATCTATCTATCTATCTATCTATCTATATATCTATAAAATGATGGACGGATTTGAAGAGTGTTTAATGAAGAACACGTCAGAAAAACCTACACGGTCACTACCAATGAACGTGCAGGGGGATTTTTTGCTTCGTGTGCATGTGAGAAGCGCCAACTTCTGTGACTGTCAAAACTGAGCGCATTTCCAATCGCGCGATTCGGAAATCCTCAAAATGAATGAATGAATGAATGAATGAATGAATGAATGAATGGTCAAGTGTCCTGCTCCCCATCCCCCTCCCATCCTCAATCCCCGTTAAGCTTCCGCAAATGGTGTATGTGTGTATGTAATTTAAAGCATGCAAGTGTCAGTGTGTGCGTTATGTCACGCGCAGCGTTGCAGGAAGATTGTCCATATTGCATGCGACCCCATCATCCCTTTCAAACGCTCTCTTCTGTTAAGCATCCAGAAGTTTCATCGCAGAAAACGTACAGGACGCTCTAACATAACCAGCGAGGTTACAGTTTCGTCACATTTCATGCAACCAGTTTCGACAGTTTGAACGGAAAGACACTGTTATACAGGAGAAAGGGGGTACGACATGAAATCTTACTGTGTCGGAGACCTCACGGTCAGGTTTCGCTGGACACAATACATGATCATTGTCTGTAAAGAGGAGAGGTCGGAAAAGAACTCTTTTCTATATGTGTTTACACATTACATTCCCCCGCCCCCTTCCCCAGACAATTTCTGCCCATCCCAACCGCTACCCCCCCCCCCCCCCCCCCACCAGGCCTCCTCCCCCCTTCCTCTCCGCATTCCTGCTCCAAAAATAGTAGCGTCTTTTGTTTTGAAGGAAAAGCCGATGCAATGTTTAGGAGTGTGTCTATATATCATCATTTTATATGACACTGGGTCACCGTGTCAACATGTCACCATGTCAACATGTCACAATGTCTGTATGTCACCATGTCACCATGTCACCATATCACCGTGTATACATGTCACCGTGTCACTATGCTACTGTGTCTGTATGTCACCATGTCACTATGTCACTGTGTATACATGTCACCATGTCACTATGTCACTGTGTATACATGTCACCATGTCACTATGTCACTGTGTATACATGTCACCATGTCTATATGTCACTGTGTCTGTTTGTGTCTGTGTCTGTATGTCACCGTGTCTACCTGTGACGGTATGTCTATTTCACTGTGTCTACGTGTCACCGTGTCTATATGTCACAGGGTGTATACGACACCGTGTCGTTATGTTACGGTGTCTGCGTGTCATTGTGTCTATATGTCACCGTGTCTGCGTGTCATTGTGTCTATATGTCACCGTGTCTTTGTGTTAAGCTGTGTCTGTATGCCACCACGTCTAGATGTCATCGTGTCTATTTGTCTCCTTGTCAATATGGCCAAACCTAAACTTAACTCAAACCAAACCTCAACCCTCACCCTAACCCTAACCCTAACCCTGTATCCTATCCAGCCCTGACTCTGATCAAACCCTGACCCAAACCCTCACACACAGACACGGTAACATATGGACACGGTAACACGTAGACACAGTAACGTATAGAACCTTAGCTGAAACTGTAAAGATGACAATTGACACACAGTGACTCACGGACACGGTGCCATTAGAGCTGAACCTCCCCCCCATCCCCCCCCACCAATGTTGTTCACGCTCTGGATTCTTCCACACAGCGAGGGACTACAGGGAGTGTTAGGAGAACTCCTCTGCCCGCTGATAATTACGTATACAGTTCACACCAACACCACCTGATAACGCCGACCGAGGTCTATCCGACTCTGCACTGATGCCCCCAGAACCAAAATCCTTTAAAGAGGGCAGCGGAGAGGCTTGTCCTGTGAATGCCAGGACACTTCGAACTCTCTATCTATAGCCGAAGTACGAGTGAGAGAGAAGGCTGTGTGCAGACAGTGACGCGATCTAATATCCATCACTCCAGATATACCAGCAAACAATCCTCTTCAGACTGAGACCTGACCACTGCTGGACTGCTGAGGGCCACCACAGCGCCGAATGGAGAATATGTCCACACAGGAAACGAATTTACCGCGTGGCACTGGACCACAGACCGCCCAGAACCATAATATCACTCCAACACTGTCCATCCAGCCCATGGTGTTCCATCGCACGCTAAACCAGGCCAGAGTTCATTGGGTGGTGTCAAAGCTCTCACCATTGGTACAGACCAGCAGAGTCGTTTACCTGTTGGGGCCAGGCCAGGGTTCATTGGGTGGTGTCAACGCTCTCACCATTGGTACAGACCAGCAGAGTCGTTTACCTGTTGGGGCCAGGCCAGGGCTCACCGGATGGTGTCAACGCTCTCACCATTGGTACAGACCATCAGAGTCGTTTAGCTTTTGGGCCAGGCCAGGGTTCATTGGGTGGTGTCAAAGCTCTCAACCATTGGTACAGACCAGCAGGGTGGTTCACCTGTTGGGGCCAGACCAGGGCTCACTGGTTAGTGTCAACGCTCTCACCAATGGTACAGACCAGCAGGGTCGTTTAGCTGCTGGCCCAACCACTGAGCCAACTCACCAGGAGAACTGGGATGTTGATAAACGTCACTGGCCAGGAAGTGGACTCGGTTTTGCCAATTACGTTGACCATTGGCTTTCTCTCCTACACAGGAGACAGAGACTAAATGGAAACAACCCATTCCCTAATACACAAAGGACGAAAACCAAGTGGAAACAACCCATCTTGTGATAGACAAAAAACAAAGACCAAGTGGAAACAGTCCATTTCCCGATAAATATGACACAACGACTGAGTGGAAACAACCCTTTCCCGATTAAATATGATACAATGACTGAGTGGAAACAACCCATTTCCCGATAAATATGAGACAATGACTGAGTAGAAACTAAACATTTCCCGTTAAATATGAGAGAATGACTGAGTGGAAAACAACCCATTTCCCGATAAATAGATACAATGACTGAGTGGAAACAACCCATTTCCCGATAAATATGACACAACGACTGAGTGGAAACAACCCATTTCCTGATAAATATGACACAATGACTGAGTGGAAACAACCCATTTCCCAACAAATATGATACAATGACTGAGTGGAAACAACCCATTTCCCGATAAATATGAGACAATGACTGAGTGGAAACAACCCATTTCCCGATAAATATGAGACAAAGATCGAGTGGAAATAACCCATTTTCCGATAAATATGAGACAAAGACCAAGTGGAAATAACCCATTTTCCGATAAATATGAGAGAATGACTGAGTGGAAACAACCCATTTCCCGATAAATATGAGACAAAGGACCGAGTGGAAATAACCCATTATCGATAAATATGAGAGAATGACTGAGTAAAAACAACCCTTTCCCGATAAATATGAGACAATGACTGAGTGATAACAACCATTTCCATAAATATGACACAATGATTGGGTGGAAGCAACCCATTTCCCAATAAATATGACACAATGATTGGGTGGAAGCAACCCATTTCCCGATAAATGTGACACAATGATTGGGTGGAAGCAACCCATTTCCCAATAAATATGACACAATGATTGGGTGGAAGCAACCCATTTCCGATAAATGTGACACAATGTCACGGACAAAAATAGAAGACCGAATTCGTGGTCAGTCGCCAGCCAGTTTGTTTGGACATAAGCTCCAACTCAAACATTCTAGGCGCCAGGCAGACGGCCTCATGTGTCGGGTCCAGCCAATTAAGCATAGCGGAGAGGCCCCACGGAGACAGTCATTGTATCATATTTGTCCGCCAGACAGACTAAGTAGCTTGACCGACGCCTCGATGTCTGCCCAGACGGATCTCGGCGCCTGGGCCAGACTCATCCCGCCAATTTGTAGGACCAGAGCCCACAATTAAGCCGGACGTCGCCGGAAAGGGAGAGGGGGAAGGTACTGTGTAGTGGGGTGAGAAATCTAGCTAATTAATTAATGACCATTGACCACACAGAGAGCAAGGCAGGTAGATGTGACTGTCATGATTTACATATCCAATGAAATGAGAGGGGAGGCAACCTCAAGTATAAGGCGGGAAAATACTGACCAATGGTACTCGCCCATTTTTGTTGTGGACAGATGCATCAGGCGGTGGGTAGGTGCATATTTTGCAGGAGCACAAAGGGGTCGTTTTGTGTTGCTAGCAGGAAGCTGGAAGTGTGAAAAAGGGTAGCAAGGGGGGAAAAGGAAAGTTTTTGGGCCCTTTGTGGGGCCGTGCAGAAATTTCAAAAATTTGTTGGGAAAGAGTTCGTGATAGGACTGTCTCACCCTAAAAAATTCCCTGCGGGGCGCAGCTGAAAAAAGCAGGGGTTCGCGTTGGGCGATGGCATGCGCCTAAGGTACGAGTGCATTTCATTCCGGGTTTGACAGAATGTAGGAGCTGAATTTAAGCCTTTGTTAGCTAGCGTGCAACTCAGAGGAAGTCAGTCATATCCGGGGTGCTAGCTATTTGTTGAAAATATGTGTTGTTAGGGTTTTTGGGTTGATTGGATTGGGTTTTCCCTTTTTGGCTTTTGTTCTTATTTTCTTCGTGAGATTGTTTTGTAAATGTGGGCAGTTTGGGAACAGCGCTTGTGTAGAAATGCCTGTTTGCGATGGTGAGGGGGGGAGATTCCTCGTGGGTGTCATGGATGTTGTTTTTTAGATTGTGCTTTTCAAAAAGGTGTGAAAGAGGAGTGTGGAAATCCGCAGGTGGGGATTGATAGGTGCGCCAGAGGTTGTTATAAAAGAGGGGGAAATAAGCAGAGCCACGTAAATGATAATCTTGGGGTTGGATTCATACTGATATATCTTTAATTGCAAACCTTTTGTTAAAAATTTATTTTCCCAAATTTGACGTTAGCTGGGGTGTCAGAAATTCGGTTGTTTTTTTTTTGTCCCGTTTTTTTGAGACTGCGGAGTTTGTCTTTTGAAACGGGGAAATTGTATGGACAAAAAAAGAAGACCAAAAATTTGTGGTAGTGCAGCCGTTTGTTTTTTTCATAGCTCCATCAAAACATTTGGGGGGCCCGGGAGAGGCCTCATGTGTCGGGTCCGCCCAATTAAAGCATTGCGGAGAGGCCCCCGGAGGGCGGGACGGTCCAGCCCGACAGATAAATAGTTGACCGGCCTGATGTTGCCCAGAGGATCTCGGCGCCTGGGCCGACTATCCAGCCAAATTTTTTTTGGGCCCGAGCCCACAATTAAGCCGGAACCCCCGGAAAAGGGAGAGGGGGAAAGGGACTGGTGTGGGGGGGAATCTAGCTAATTAATTAAAGACCATTGACCACCACAGAGAGCAAGGCAGGTAGATGTGACTGTCATGATTTACATATCCAATGAAATGAGAGGGGAGGCAACCTCAAGTATAAGGCGGGAAAATACTGACCAATGTACTCGCCCTTTGACGGATGGGTTTTTAGGATAAGAGAGAATGCGTGAGTAAAAACGGGAGGAACGAACAGAAAGACAGACAGAGAGAGAGAGGAAGAGGTTCTGGGTGTAAGCTCTGACGAGAGAAGAGCAGAGAATGATGAGAGGGGTGAAGAGAACCGAGCTGTAGCACTAGCACCATAGAGGGTCTGCAGAGGGAGGACTAAGGAGAGATGTGGAGAGAGAGAGTTGCTAACCGATGAAGAGAAGAAAAAAGAAAAGGAAAAAAAAGAGAAAAGAAAAGCAACCATGTCCATTTGATAGAGCAGACTAGAAGAGAGAAGAGAGAGTGCAATGCATTAATGCAGGAAGAAGGAAAGGAGAACAGATCGATGTCTGATAGTCACTGTTCAACCTGAACCGGGGTTCAACCTCATACCTGGCAGCGTCACTTCGTCAAGCAGAACCACAGCCAACGCCAGTGCCGGCAGTCTAACCTGACCAGTGCCAGCGGTCCAACCTGACCAGTGCCAGCAGTTGTGTTGTGCTTGTGAAAGTGACAGTGAAAAGAAAAGAAAAAAAAAGAAGAAAAGGAAAGACAGTGATTCGTGAATAGTTTAAGATCACCTGGCCAGGTAAAGTAGAAATCTATTTATACCCGGGTTAGTTAATGATGATTTAGATAAATGGTTTTGTGAAGTTCAAGGAAAGAGAGAATGTTTTATTTTGTTTGACTCCATATGCATTGATGTTTGGTTCTATGATCATGTGTAGTAAAGTTATAGACTTTACTAGTGGTTTGATGTGACGAATGCATGATATATGAATGAGATTGTAAGCAAGCTGTGAGTGTGTTTGGGCTGTGCGCTAGTCCTTCCTCCACTGACATACCCTGAGGTTGACACACAATGATTGGGTGGAAGCAACCCATTTCCCGATAAATGTGACACAATGATTGGTGGAAGCAACCCATTTCCCGATAAATTGGACACAATGATTGGGTGGAAGCAACCCATTTCCCGATAAATGTGACACAATGATTGGTGGAAGCAACCCATTTCCCGATAAGTATGACACAGTGACCTCATGGAAACAGCCTATGCTGTAACACGACTTCCTTCCGTGGAACATCTATTCCATGTTCAGTGCAAAGACAAACAAGGTGAAAGGTATTGAGATGAATTACTTTGATAATTTTTCAAAATGGAGTGACTGAAGGGGGCGAACGAAGCAAGATCAGAATAGAGTTTTAGAACTTACCGCCAATGACATTGACAAACAAAGCACAAGACAAGACACGATGCATTTCAACCACTTGGGTCTTCATCAGGCGAAAAAATAAATCACATTTAACATGTGGACAGTACAAACTACGAAAAACAAAAAAGGGAATGAAAAATGACTTATCCGTAATTCTTCATGAAGGCGGAAATGACATGAGGCCAGGGGATTATGGGAGAGGAAACAGAGGGGGGGGGGGGGTTGCGTCAGGGAGGTGTGTGTGTGTGATATGATAGGGTTGTGTGTCTAGTTTATTAGGATGGGATGATATCTTTGTGATGGTTTGTGGTAATGGTGGATAGATAATGATGAAAAAAAAAAAAAAAAAAAAAAAAAGGAAAGGTGTGTGTGTGTGTGTGGGGGGATTTAAGGGAAGGATCAAAACAAAATTAAGATTAGATAGATGGAGGGTTGCTGTAACTACTGTATGAAGTGAGTGAAGAGGATGTGGTGGTGGTGTATGTAAGTGTGTGTGTATGTGTGTGTGTATGTGTGTGTGTTGGTAGGGATATTACCAACTGATGTGGAAGGGTGGGTATGTGTGTTTGGTTATTGTTGGATATTGATGCCTTGGGGTGTAGTGTGCCCAGTTTGGAAATGAGATGGATTCTTGAGTTGTGCGTTGTACTTTGATAATGTCAATACTGTCTTATATGGTTCATGTGTTGCTGAAATTGCCATGGTTATTTCGCAGTCAAGATGTTGCAAAGTTTTTTGTTGTTTTAAAGATCACAACTTTGTGTTACCATTAGGGAATTTACTTATGTAAATATGCACATATCAGATGTGGCTTTGCAAGTACCAGATAAGTTGAGTGTGAAGGTTTTTTTTTTCTTTCTTTTTCTTTTTTTCTTTTTCTTTTTTTTTAACAAGTGTCTAATATCATCTGGCGATGAAAAAAAAAACATTAAATAAACAACTGAACTGAACTAAACTGAGCACAGGGGGTAGACATCAGAAAAGAAATGTCTTCAATCTAGGAGAAGCTCAAAGGAGAGCGCAGACTCCTACAAGAGTCAAGCGGTTTATAGATCGGCCCCTGGAGTCGTCCCATGGATGACTTTGAACCCACGGGAGTGGCACCAGATGGTAGGTGCTGAAAGAGTGACGACCTATCTTCTCTCTTGTCATAGAACAAAGAAAAGCTTCAATTTGCAATGTTTACTTCAGTAAGAAAACTTTCATATTCCCTTTAACACCAGTTGAGCGCCTTTAGTCAGTCAGCTGACGCGGAAATAAAAGTGCTTTCCATGTGCCTATGGGCATTCCACTGACGTCATGCATTTTTCTTGAATTTTTCATTCGTTACTATTTCTATCAACGAACTCAAATAGAGTTTGCCTAGAAAGCCTTATATGTCTGTAGTCTTAAAATAATATGTAAATGACCACACGTGAGGGGAAAGCCCATTTATTCTCATCACTGACTGGATGACCACCCAGCACACTTCGTCTCGCTTGCAAAGATGGCGGCGCAACCTTCGACAAGCCCAGCGACCAAATCAACGTATTTACACAACTGAGCAGGCTCTGCTGATGATTTTTGACAAAGACAATAATCTTTTATTCAACGACTCACTCGAGCATGAAGGTAAGATGATGATAGTGGTGGAATTGCCGACCATATTCGTCAGTTATTGAGTAGGGCTCTGTGACCTCAGTGTGTGTTCAGCTGACAGCGTCAGTCGAACGAGCCAGCCAAGTGTGTACTCTGCACTGCGTGCTGGTGTCCAGTGATGTGAAAGTCGGCGTGAGAGGGGAGCGTGGCTTGCTCGCGGCGTGACACGGTGCAGACGGAAAGGTAGGGGAAGATGAGGGGTGAAAGAGAGGGTTGAAGTCCAGCAAGGGGGCGTGTTGGGGAGAGGGTGGGGGGCGTGGTCGTGGACTGTCAGTCTGCATCGAGTGTGAGCGTCTTGATAGACTTCCAAACTGTTTTACTTTCATTTACAGGTGTAGTGTGACAATACAAACTTATTTTCAACTTTTTGCTCTGTGTTCTTGTTTGGATGTGAAGATGTTGTGGTAAATACATATGTTTTTGACCGTGCAAAAAAATCTGTCCAAATCTAAATGCCTAAATACTTTTTTATTATCAAAATTAAAACAAAAGAAGCACAGATTCAAAATCTTCATTCAATTTCCTTCAAAAATGATATAGATTTCATTTTTCTATCTTTTGTAGTTTCTGAGCTAGAATTTTTTGTTAATTATGACCCACAAATCATGAGATTGCCCTGGCACCTGAGGAACACCTTTGTTTGTACTATTTTTAGGCACTGAACGGTTAAAAAAAAAAGAAAAAAAGTATTAATGTGGTGGATCATTTTACATTCATGAACGAGAACTGGACAGTGTTGATGTATAGTGAAAACAAAATGACCAATCATCTGGCGAAACGGATTTGGGATCCGTAAGGGTTTTTTTAGGATCCTTTCTACGGATCCCTCAACTTAATTTAGTTTTTGGGCAGCTTTGGCCATCTTCCACCCTATTTGGTTAAACCGGGAGGGGGGGGGGGGTATATTCAAACGCCCTTTTTGCACCAATTGGAAAAGATAATTTATTGCCATTCTTATTTTCGTTCCAAAGTTTACTTCCCCTGAAAAGACCCAAAATCGAAACGCGCGTTTTGGGTCTTGTGATTTACTGCCAAGTTGGTTAACTGCGGATTATTTAAAATATCGTTTAAAATTTGGTTAAACACCAAGTAGCGCCAGGGGGGGGGGGGGGGGGGGGGGGGGGGGGGGGTGGGGGGGGGGGGGGGGGGGTTTTTTTTTGTTCTATTGGGGGGACACATTAGGGCTATTTGTTCCCCCAGCCGAACTCTTGACCGGGGTTATGACCAAAAAAACACCAGTCTCTCTAGGCCGGGACCAAGGATTAGTAACCCCCAAAGCACACGGGTTTGGGGCTTTCCCGGGGGATGGGAAAAAGGGGGGGAGGGGGGGGGGAAGGGGAAGGGGGGAAAAGGGGGTTTTTCCTTCATTGCTTTTTTCGTTTGTGTACTTTCCCTTCTTTTCTTTTTTCTCCCACCCTTTTTTGTACACCCAACCCTGCCCCTCTGACCTCTGCTCTTTACACCGTGTTTGTGTGGTTGTTTGTGTGTGTGTGTGTTGTGTGGTTTTGGGTCTGTGTGTTTGTGTGTGTGTGGTTGGTTGGATTCCTCTTGTGCAGGGGGAAAGGGGGGGGGTCTATATGTTTTGATAGTGTGTCGTGTGTGGTGTGTGTGTGTGTGTTGTGGGTTTTTGTTCGTGGGTTTTTTCGAGTTGTGTTACGGTGATGCTTTCGAGGTTATCACTAGATACTGAACGAAGTAAACACTTTTCATCATTTGAATTTTTTTTTAAAAAAAAAAAAAAAAAATAAAATGTGGCGCCAACGTCCACGGGGGGGAAGGAACGGGGGAAAACCCAACGGGGGCACTTAACAAAAAAAAGGTTTGGGAAATTTGACATGGCGGCCAACACCTTACCATTAACTCCCCCTCACGTGACAACCGACGCTGGGGAACCAGCGTGTTTAATACGTGACATTTGACTGGCGGGGCCCAAAACCTTACCACTCTTTCTCCCCTCACTGTGACTAACGACGCTGGAAAACCCGCAGGTTTAATACCGTGGGGTGCAGTGACACGGCGTTTGCATGGGGGTGGGGGTAACAAAACGTCAGAGATTTCCAAAATACGAAGCTCCTTTTCTTATCCCCCCCCCTCTCCCCAACACCCCACAAAGCGCACCCCCCCCTCCCCCCCCCTTTCCCCCCCCTCCCCAACACACACACACACCACACACACACACACCAACCCCAACATCACCTCAGGGTTCAGATAGTCCTATGTCCCCTGGGGGATCGGGGTGACGAGCTTTTTTTAAACGGGGGGGTGAGCCCCCGCGCGTGCTGCAAACAGATGAGGGCGGGAACTATAATAGTTGGTTTTTCCCGGGGTTTAAATTTTTTAAAAAAAACCCCACCCCGGC
>JAFLJL010018880.1:3025-23577 GCA_018398815.1 Conus ventricosus | reverse complement strand
GTGGTAGATCACGTAGACTGTTCGTCTGTAGGTTGCACTGCGACCGATAGGAGCCCACGGACGCGCATCGCAAATTCGCACTTGTGAGTAACGCACTGTCACGTGACGGTCTCCATGTACACACTCACATACACACGACAATCGTGCGCCCCTGCATGCAGCCACACATCTGACTCCTTTCCAAAGAAAACAAACTAGAACTCATTTTTAAAATTTCTCCCCCAGTTAAAACACACGCGCGCGCGCGCACACACGCGCGCACGCACGCACGCACGCACGCACCACGCACACACGCACACACGCACACGCACGCACGCACGCACGCACACGCACACAACACACACAACACACACAACAACACACACCGAAAAATTCCTTTCTGTCTGCGCCTCACTTCGTTTGGCGCGATGGGGTTTTTAATGCGTCCTCTCTCTCTCTCTCTCTCTCTCTCTCTCTTCTCTCTCTCTCTCTCTCTCTCTCTCTCCTCCAATGCATCATTCAACAAAAACGTCTCTTTTTTTTTTAAACAATACTTCACAAAAAAATTATAACTAAGTCAAACTGGCTCAATCCTTTCACTTATCATGTACACTTCATTTTTTGGGGGGTTAGGGGGGGGGGGGGGGGGTTGGGGGGGGGGAGTTATACAAACGTCCAATCTGCCCTAGACAAATAAATCATTCTGGGTTCACATATCTCAATTTTTATTTATCAAAGTACTGCATTATTTCCATGAGGACATCTTTAAAAATCAAATTTAAAAAAAAAAAAAAAGTAAATCCTCCTAGCTAATCTTTTTTCTTTTTTTTTCTGCAAATTTTTGTTCTCTCTAGTCGCTTTTTTTCGGATGAAATGACAGGCAATCTCTTTTCTTTTCTTTCTCCCCCCCCCCCCCCCCCCCCCCCTCCCCAGCACAAATCACCCTTCAAAGGAAATGGACCAATAAGGAGCAAGCATAGCGTAAAAGGCGTGTTTTCAGTGCGACTTTAAAGTGCACACACAAAAAAAGGAAAACATCTCTTTTTTTATATTTTCTTCCCAGGGCGCGTGACACGTACACTATTAGGGGAGATGGAGGATGAACAATTTTAAAAAGTCAAATTTTGTGTCATTTCTTTTGAAACACCTACTGAAACACACACACACACACACACGCACATTTCGAGTCTGAGGATCGTTTTTCACGTCAGAATTTTTTTTTGAGGATCGTCCCACGGTTCATTTCACCGTAGATCCTATAGACTTCGAAAGATTAATTTTGTTTTGCACATCAGACAGAACACTTCATGCTTTGATCGTGAATTTCATTTGGATTCTGATATCTACATGATTATTTGACAGCTTCTGGGATCTGCCAAGAAAATGCATGGTGGGTTACAAACGGTGGCTGCGTCCCTGCTGTGATTTCATCTGGAGCATTGTGTTGAAGTAGTGTGAACCTGACAAGTGGAAACAGATCCTTAGTGACCGTACATCTCTCTGTCTCTGTCTCTTGTCTGTTTATCTGTCTGCCTGTATGTCTGTCTGTCTGTCTGTCTGTCTGTCTCTCTCTCTGTTTTTTTTTCTCTCTCTCTCTCTCTGTCTCCCTCCCTCCCTCACTCTGTGTCTGTCTGTCTCTCTCTCTGTCTTTCTCTCTCCCTCCCTCCCTCACTCGCTCTCTCTGTCTGTCTCTGTGTTTCTCTCTGTTTCTCTCTCACCCTCTTTCTTTCCCCCACTCTCTTTGTCTCCGCCCCTCCCCCCCCCCACTCTCTCTCTCTCTCTCTCCCTCCCTCTCTGTCTCCCTCCCTCCCTTACTCTCTCTGTCTGTCTCTCTCTCTGATTCTCTCTCTCTCTCTCTCTCTCTCTCTCTCTCTCTCTCTCTCTCTCTCTCTCTTCTCTCTCTTTCCACCATTCTCTTTGTCTCTCCCCCCCCCCTCCTCTCTCTCTCCCTCTCTCTCCACACACACATATATATGGCATGTCTCCAGATGCACCGGTTCGTAAAATGCTTCGTCACGGTTTGGTTCACTGATTAGCCAAATCGGTCACTTCTCTGTCCTCTTTGGATTGACCAGTGCCACGTAGAACGAGTGCCGCCAGGGATCAATACATGGAACATTGCTTCGTCACGGTTTGCCTGAGAGAGAGGAGAGAGAGAGGAGAGAGAGAGAGAGAGAGAGAGAGATGAGAGAGAGGAGAGGAGAGAGAGAGAGAGGAGAGAGTGTGTGTGTGTGTGTGTGTGTGTGTGTGTGTGTGTGTGTGTGTGTGTGTGTGTGTGTGTGCAGAATTCAGAATTCAGAACTCCGAAAAATAAAAACTTTATTTGAATAAAGGATCTAAATTTTAAGCTTGGCCTGTTCTTCCTTTCTCTCCTTAAGAGAGAGAGGAAGAGATTCCGATTCCGATTCCGATGAGTTATTCATATAACAGGCCTAGACCCCTAATGAAGATGTGTGTGAACATTCAGAGCGCAATAGTCATAAGCAATGGAATTAATTTACTGAACGAAACACGAACGATTTTTTTTCTCTTTTGTTTTGTTTTGTTTGTTTAATGTCAAGAAGTGAAAATTTCTCTATACTTGACCTTTACCCTGCTTCCTGGGTCTTCCATGACCCAGTGACTCAATAAAAAAAAATCATATCTTATGAACGGATAGAGCTATGCTCGCAAAATCTTAGGGAGTTCCTAATAGCCGTTGGTCACAGAAATTTCACCGTATGGGCACAATCAATTATCAGTGGAATTAGTCGCGGTTCCCCAGCACCTATACATTTTCATGGATAGCCCATGACCCACACCATCGGGTGAGGAGTAAGTCGCTGAACCGCTCTTTATCAGGTGTGGGTCTTACAAGGCCCACGTGATCTGAATGGGGATTAGCAATTTAGGGAAAAGCCTCTACAAATTGTGTGGGTCATGGGCGACCCGGCCCGCGCCATCGGGTCTGTGTGGTCAAAAACGTCATCCGGTAAAGGTTAAAGACTTTGACCAAAAACAAAGAACTTTTTTTTTTAATTAAACAACTTCACCAGAAGCAGATGAACAGAGCAGGCTCAGTTTAATCATAGATAGCTGTCTGTAATATTTGGGCGTAACAAACTTTTTCTCTAATGCACAGGACAGAACGAAGTGCAGTTCGGTTTCCTTTGATTCTTTACATCAAGGACAAAGCAAATCATAATCATTACGTCGTGATCCATATCTGAAATGATGAATGGCTAATGCAGACATTTCTAATCTGAATTTTTGCTGTTAAGCTTATATGTTTTAGGTGCCTTCTCTGTCTAAGGTTAAGTACGTTTTCAGGTCATGAACATCATCGCAACAAGTTCCTGTCAATGTGACTGTTGTGACATTCATATGATTGGACCATTTCTGCCAGCTGCAATCAGCATGCCGTTGGCGGAAAAGACATACATATAAAAAGAAAACTCTTTAAAATGACCAACCCCTTGATTCAGCCAAACAAATCCAAATGCAGATTCAAACAGAGGTGCACGTTGGTCACCCAGTTACCTTAACCTCTAGTATCTAAGTTCAATATATCAAAAATGAGACAGAGAGAGAGAGAGAGAGAGAGAGAGAGAGAGAGAGAGGGGGGGGTGGGTGGGTGGGTGGGGGTGAGGGACACTGACACTGACACCGACAGAGCTTTACTTGCCAATAGCAAAAACGCCCTGTTGTCAAGGGGGTAACAATTACTGCATTAACAGACTGCGTTAAGTATATGCAGAGAGAGAGAGAGAGAGAGAGAGAGAGAGAGAGAGAAAGGGGGGGGGGGCAGATAGACAGACAGGCAAGCAGACAGACAGAGAAAGAGAAAGTCAGACAAGAAGAAAGACAGAGAGGCAGACAGAGGCAGAGACAGAGACAGAGAGAGAGAGAGAGAGAGAGAGAGAGAGAGAGAGAGAGAGAGAGAGAGTCAGACAGACAGAGGCAGATAGACAGACAGACAGGAAGTGGGAGAGCGAGACAGACAGACAGACAGACATAGATAGACAGCCAGCCAGCCAGACAGACTGACTGACAGACAGAGAGAGAGAGAGAGAGAGAGAGAGAGAGAGAGAGAGAGAGAGAGAGAGAGAGAGAGAGACAGGACAGACAGACAGACAGACAGACAGAGAGGCAGACAGACAGACAGACAGACAGACAGACAGACAAACAGACAGACAGACTGACTGACATAGAGACAAGAGAGGGGTGCTTCTATTTCCTTAGGTAATTACCCAGGCGGTAGTTTTCCTAAATCTGCTGGATTGTTCCCTTCTTCTTATTCCTTTGCCGCAGTATTACGTGGCCGCTCAGTGGTGTTAAATGCTACGTGGCCGCTCAGTGCATGGTGTTCAGTGTCAGGTTGTGGTGCCATTTCAAGTCGTTCTCTCCCTTTGTCGTGTCGTGGAATATGTCTGTTTACCTTCCTGTTCCAGGTTGTAGTAGTAGTAGTAGTAGACACTAGTAGACGTGTCACCTGGGTTTATTCCCTTCCATCCATTCAACAGACATCCACGTTTCATGAGTAGATGTCACTGCATTCATCCTGATACACACACATTTTTTTTTTTTTTTTTTTTTTTTTTTTTTTTACAGAAGACTGTTTAATGTCATGATTCAACGTGTGTGTGTGTGTGTGTGTCCCCGTGCGTGCGTGCGTGCGTGCGTATGCCCGTGGATGTGCGTGCGTGTTGGAATGTGTTTCTCCGTGTGTGTCACTTACACACACCCACGCGCGCGCGCGCACACACGCGCGCGCGCACACACACACACACACACACACACACACACACACACACACACACACACACACACACACACAATCAGGGGCGCGCGCAAGTGCACGTACACACGCACGCACGCACGCACACACACACACACACACACACACACACACACACACACACACACACACACACACACACACGCTCACTCACTCCACTGGTAACAGAGCACAATCGAGAAGATGATTTTTCTCAACTAACCCTCACCTTGCTGAAAGGTCTAAGATAAGTAGTTGATACATAAGCATATGACTCAAATTATATACATTGTGATTTTACTATATACATATACACACAGACAAATATATTTCTTGCAGACAAATATATTTCTTGCATTGGTGATTACACAATATACAGAGAGAGAGAGAGAGAGAGAGAGAGAGAGAGAGGAGAGAGAGAGAGAGAGAGGAGAGAGAGAGAGAGAGAGAGAGAGAGAAGTACATTTCTTTGCAAATGGAAATTGTCCCTAGCAGGTCTTAACTGTAGTAAATCTCAAGTTTTACTAGTGGTTCTTAATCTTAAATAAATGTTAGCGAACCGCCCAGAGAACGTGGACAAACGAGTCACAAGACAAAACACAACGCGTTTCGAGATTTTAGGTCTTCCTCGGGTGATACATAAACGAATAAAACAACGAAAATTCACTTAGCTTTGATCGCTTCAGATTGCTTAGGGTTCAGCGCAAGGAAGAAGGCGTTGAATGTTTCTTAATGTTTTAGTGGTTCTTAATTCATTGCACGTGGTGATTTACCCGAGTACCTGAGCTGCACGTGCAACGGTTCCTAAAGTCTGGTCACTTGGGGCGCACTTTGACTGTCACAATCCAAGAGTCTTTGACAGGTTGAATTGGGCAGCATCTGGTTCCAGACCTCGCTGTCAGCACCCTTTAATCTTGGTGATGCTGGGCTTGCGGGTTCGAATCTCCGCCGGGCTGTTTCGGTACAGGAGGATTCTTCCCTCGGAGTTAACATTGGTTCTGACTTCATTTCCCGTACAGTCCTTCGAATGAGACTAATAAAACCGAGGTTCCGTGTGTGAACGCACGCATAATATCTTGCACACACGTCAAATCCCATCACCAACTTTCGGAAGAGTAGGCCAGTTTGGCCGTTGGTATGGATGACACGTTACACATAGCATGCATCCTGCGTGAGAAATGGAAAGAATGAAGGAAGTAAGGAAATTGAGTGAACGATATTGAACGATACTGACGGGATGACACGGGAAACGACTGAATGAAGCGCCAGCTGGCAACTCTTCAGTCGGCACTACCCAGGTAGGCAGCCTGTTGTGCAAACGAGTGTGGATTGTAAAGCACTTAGAGGTTGGCCTCTAGCCGAGAATAGGCGCTATATAAGTATTCATTATTATTATTATTATTATTATTATTATTATTATTATTATTATTATTATCATCATCATCATTATCATTGTTATTATTATTATTATTATTATTATTATTATTATTATTGTTATTATTATTATTATTATTATTATATTATTATTATTATATTATGTGCTTGGACTTTGGTTTTGAAACTACTCTCATTTCGTGCATCTGTTTTTGGCAGAACCCTCAAATTCACTGGGATGTTTTTTATTTTATTTAAGTAAGATCGTGGGAAAGTAAATAATGATTTTCAACGTTAGCTGGACTACCTCTTCCTTCAAAGAATACACAATCCAATTCTGTCGTCGAACTGTTGGTGTACTCAAAGCGATGTAGCATGAAAAAGAGTTCGACTGCAGAATCTGATTTCTTTATTCTTTGAAAGAACAGGTGGTGTACTCAACGTTCAAAATCATTGTTCCCCTTCATTCCAGATTGATCTGAGAACAACAGGTAAAATACATTTCTGGTCCTATGGTGGAATTTTTTTTTTAAATTCTACACTAATTCGAGGACAAAAGCGATATCAATAACTTCTTTTTCTACAAGAAAGCTAAAGTCTGGTTTCTGCCGCAGGGTAAGAACCGGACGAGGACTCATTCTGCTTCAGACAGCCCTGCTCTTGGGGTCCTATAGGGTCAGCCAGTGGAGAAGACCCTGGTGAGGGACAGCGCCAGACCAACGGCTTGGAACTCTTCGGCTGTCTGTGGAATCCACAGCTTGTGGAGGTCCACTCTGGAATGTCTGTTGATATACATACAACATATACAATGAATGGAACTCTTCGGCTGTTTGTGGAATCCACAGCTTGCGGAGGTCCACTCTGGAATGTGTGTTGATACACATACAACATATACAATGAATGGAATTCTTCGGCTGTTTGTGGAATCCACAGCTTGCGGAGGTCCACTCTAGAATATGTGTTGATACACATATAACATAAACAATGAATGGAACTCGCGGAGCAATAACCAACAGTTCCAAATCCGTCCAAACCTGGAAGATTTTCTATGATGTTCCAGGGGCGGGCCGTAAAGATGAAACAGCTCATTCTTATTTTTTTTGCAAAAGGTGAAGAAGCTCCGTGGTGTATTCCATGTCATGTACCACTCACAGTGAAACATGTTCCTTTATACAGTGTTAGGACTGGTATGATGTGAGACAAACACTTGACGGCAGACTCCATGAAAACCTTGTTCACATATGTCCCACTTGATGTGATATATATTTTTTTTAATTTCTGAAAGGGACCAATGATTTTTTCATCTGATCTAAGATTTTACGGGGGAGGGGGGGGGGGGGGACAATTTTTTTTCTCAGCAAAATGTCTTGTGTGTTGGTTTTGTTTTTTTCAGAGCTGCCACAGCACAGAAGTCAACTCACAAGTCATTATAAACACACACACACACACACACACACACACACACACACACACACATACACGCACACACACACACACACACACACACACACACACACACACACACACACAACACAACTAAAAACAAAAAAGAAAAACAAACAAACAAACAAACAAACCTCATTCACACGACCTCTTAAAATGCACCTTCTAAAAAAAAACACCGGAAATTTCCGACCGCGGTGGAGGCTTTGACCAAAGACCGACAACTCTTGTCATTTCTGCGCGTGAAATCGCGTTCTGCAGTGTCCGTTTCTGAGACAACATGCCCTCTAACGTCGAACAAGATGCAAAGCATATAAACGTACTCCCAGTTTAGGTCTATCTTGAATACGCGTGTTAAAAACAAACAAACAAACAAATAAAAAAAACACGTCACAGTCAAACTTGCGTCATAATAGAAAATAACGTCACAATCAAACATGCGTCATAATGTATCACGTCACTTGAGATACGAAATCGGCGAAGTACTTTCAGAGATATTCCATAAAGAAGGAAAACCGTTTGGGGCCGTTATAGCCGTTAGCAACGGCTATTCAGGCAAAATAAACCATCGGGCATCATCTGTGACCCATAATGAACATACCTACACATTTTCAGAAAGATCGGCATAAAGTTTTGTCTGGAGCGAGTGGAACACATTTTGACCACGGACAGACAGACTGACAGACAGCATTTCTTCGTTCCCATTGTAAAGTACTCCCTGTTCTAGAAGAACTGGGTGTTCAAAAACCGGCGAGAGAGAGTATGAACGTGTGGCAAAGTATGCTGATGAATGAGGTCTGAAAGTAATTTGTATCAGAAAGAACCCGTTTTACAGTAAATCTTAATTTATAAATGTTAGCGAACCGCCAAGAGAATCGTGGACAAACGAGTCACAAGACAAAACACAACGCGTTTCGACCTTTTAGGTCTTCTTCAGGCAAAGACACAAACAAGTAATACAACGAAAATGAACGAATTTGGTACTCAGCTTCGATCTCTTATACAATGATCGAAAGACGTATACAGCAATAGCAATTGCACACATTGATGACGTAAGCAAAAATACAAAACAACAAAGGGTAGTAGTCAGCATGAATCAAAAATAGATCTAGTTGCAAAGTAAGACGCCTGCAGGCGAAATCTAAACAAATCTGAAATAAATGTTAGCGAACCGGCCTAAGAGAATCTTGGACAAACAGTCACAAGACCAAACACAACGCGTTTCGACCTTGTTTAGGTCTTCTTCTTCAGGTAAAACACAAACAAGTAATACAACGAAAATGAACGAATTTTGGTACTCAGTTTTCGATCAGGCCATTGACTTTTCGCAAATGCGTCTTTACAGACATTGCAAAACACCAGACTTGAAAAAGGCACATCATCCCCAAACCGTGTTTTTTTTTTTTTTTTTTTTATTTTTTCCTCATTGATTCGCCACATCAATCAATAATTTCTGTCATTATTGCGTGACCATCCGAACTGTACAACGATTTCTGGATCAGAAAATGAGAAGAACTCTTCAGGTCAATGAATCAGTTTGCCGACATCTTCACCTTTTTCAGAGAGAGAGAGAAGACTCAAGACTCAAGAACTGAAGACTCAAAAACTTATTACTCAAGGATAGAGATTTTAGGCAGTGCCTATTCTTCCAATCTTCCTTGCTATTCTACAACATACAACTAAACAAAACATCCAGCACATATTAATAATGGTAGATAACATGAAGAATATAGCAACATATAATACTAACAAATAACAATAGTAATACAATAATAATGATTAAAAAAAAAAATAAAAAAAAATCCCATTACAAAATTACACAAACATAATCAAAGACGTAACGTGGCGCGCTCACATGCACGCACACAGCCCACACATACACGCACGCACGCGTACAATACCACACCCACACCACCACACACCCACCCACCCACCCAACATACATACATACACAATTCAACAGCAAACATAAAAGGTAAGGGCGTTTGAGACTATGATCAAAAGGTTAGATTTATTGTTCCAAGTAAATTTTAAGTATTGCTGATTTGAAGGACGGCAGTGATTGACATGATTTGGCAGCCGGAGAAGAAGTTTCCACACAGATGGACCAAAAAATGCAAAACTAGATTTGAACACATCAATGGCGACACGTCGGTAAAATGTAATTATTAGAATCAAAATTTCGCGTTGTTTGCCATTTGATAAATCTCAGCAAGATATGTTGGCGCATGTTGCAAAGGACTTTAAACATTAGTACTGCGCCTTTTTATGGGTCCAGTATGCTCTGCAGTGGTAGCATCATTAGTTTTTGCGAATTTGCCCTGGGTTATATAAACTTGTCGGGAAGAATCAGCTTAAATCCCCGTCTATCATAGAGTTGATCTTTTTTATAAGTGATTTTCACCGGCGCCACTCAGCTGGACGCATAAGTTTATGTGAGAAAGGCAAAGGGTTTCAAAAAAATAATTTCCGATGTGTGGTTCAATCATAAAACCTGGTTTATTGAGGCAAAAACAAATTGCGAGCCAACTGTTTGCCAAAGCATGATTTAATATGTGATTGCATTTAAAATTTCATCAATAATCACGCCTAATACACGGTGTTCGTAATCCCTGCCTTCGATCAGGTTTCACACATTTTTAGGCTCAACCTAAGTTATGCCTGTCGTTTGAAGTACGTCTTATCGATTCAAGTACCATACATTTTGTATTGTGCGATTAAGGACCAATCGTTTCGGTTGCACCATTCTAAGACATCATTAACTTTGTTGTAACGATATTTGTTACAGACATGAAGTATGTATCACTACATAGAACAGTAAACTGTCGTTCAGCGAACAGATCAACAGATGACATCATTGTGAGACTATGTGCAATCGGTAGGTCATTTATAAAAAAATCCAGAAGAGAATATGTCCAAGGACAAGAGCCCTGTGGAAACGCCACAGGATCACTATTCCTTCAGATGAATGAAGTACCGTTTTAAGTACACAGCTGGTCCTGTTTTCAAGAAATGACTAAAGAAGGTAACTACACTACTAACAGCCGGATTTTGAACATAAGCGTCATTTTGTTAATAATAAGTTGTTGACTACAAATCTAAGGCCTTTCTTAAAATCGAGGAAAACGTTCCATGAGTTTTCTTCGTTGATGGCTGATAGCCATGTAAAAAAATCACAGAGGCGTGTTAAGGCCGTGTGGCATGAGTGTTTTCGACGAAAGCAGACTGAAATGGGTGGAACAGTTTAGTGAATGTTTCCATATGTTTAGATTAGTGTGTTTGTGACATGCATCTCAAGAGGTTCGTAAATAACGGATAAAAGATTTATGGTCAAAATTGATAAATCAAGAGATCTCTTGATTTGGGTTAGGGAATTACATTGCAGCCTTTAGACCCCAATGGGAAGACATTCTGAACAAATACACAAATTAGAAACATACGTAAGGGTATCACAATGTCAGGTAGAGCAAGCCCTTGAGTAAAAGAAGCATTTAAGTTATCTGACCCATGCTTTATTATTTTTAAGTTTTGAAATTAAGGAAACCAACTTCATTTAATACAAGTAAAAAACACGGTATGGCTAAAAGAATCTCTATATTCAATCGTTCTTGGGGGGGGGGGGTGGGGGGGATACACGATGGAGAACAGCTGAGTCTCATATCGATAAAGACTGTGACAACTGGCAGCTGTTTGTACAGATTCATTTTACCTAAGAAATATTGATGAAAGTGTTACAGAACCACCTAAGACGCAAGTATTATCTATTTTCTTTCTCGACATGTCAGTTATTTCATTAACACACACGCCATAAGATGCTGTAACCCTGTTTGCGTTTATCAGTTTCCTAAAAGCTCAGATTTTGATTTTCTAACTAATCCTGATACTCTGTTTCACTGCTTTTTATATTCATCTACTTTTTTTGCGGTTTTAATGCTCCCTAAGTGCCATTTCTATAATAATGTTTTTGTCAGCCAGCTGGGAAGTACTCTGTGTTTAAAACCCTTTTCTCTAAGTTGGGGCATGTTTATCAAACGATTGAGAGAAAGATATTATCCCATATTATTACGCTTCATTTGATCTGTGTAGTTGAGTACAACTGTAGAAAGAGCTAAGCAAAAAGTCGTAGGAAAAATACATCCTTACTGAAATTTTTTTGGAAGCAGCGTTATTGAATGGATGTGTGGCCCTTATTCTGATTGCTTTGGAAGTTTACAAGACCAGTACACAAAATTAGACAGGGGTCGCTGATGCTTTTGTCGCCCACTGTATTTTGGATACCAAGTCTTTGTTGTTCGTGTAATATAATGAACCATCCATGTAAAGATGTCTAGCGATTCCTAGTTGGATTAATGAATACGCTGATGCAAGAAAGCCAAAAGTGTGGTGTCGCATCCCAGGCAAAGGCTGCCGTTTAAATAAACAGATCAATGTTAAAATCACCGAGAAGAAAGACATTTGGCGATATCTCTATATACATCATCCAGTCATGTGTACAAAGTTGTCAATACCAAAGGAAAGTGGCATGCGGGATATCCTGTACACATATCCCCAACTAGAAGAGGGTCTGCGTTGGAGGGATTGACCTGCAGCACATACATACAACATTAACAGGCTCAAGGTCACGCCCCCTTTTTGCACATTGATCGATGCTTTGATGATATATATTCCAAGTCCTGTTTCACCAGAGTGAAGTCTCCTTCGGACAAAGTATAGTTAGATTATGGATAAAGCGTAATCAAAAGTGAAACGGGAGTCAATGCCGATTTCACTAAGACCAAGCATATAATATAAAGGGGATTCGTTAGAAGAAAACAGACACCATGAATCTTATATGGCAGATGATAACATTTAGGTGACCAATGCGTAATCCAGTATCATTTATTAATTACATTACAATGGTCCATAGTATTAATTCTATAGCAAAGGTCCTGAGCAATAAAACAAATAGATAAACTGTACAACAACAATTCAAAAAATAAGATCAGCAATTATAAATATCCAAGAACAACACAAAATCCAGTCCAGAAAGCAGGCAATGAATTAAATCCAAAGGCAATTCAAGTATGTTATGATTATAGAAGACGACGATTTTGCACGTTAACTGCGTTAAAATTTGGATAGACAAGGAACACAATAAAAGCACATAAAAGAGAGGGAATATGGGGGCTTGGTTTACACAACGTGACAACTTTATGAAACTAGAGCGAATGAGAAGACAATAAAATCTTCACAGAATATGCCCGTAACTCTCGGTCGATAGTATACATATAGAAACACTTATTCTGAAATGAAAATAAACACACAAATAAAATACATCTAAATCAAAATTACGTATTAAGGGTACAAAAGAGAGATAAAAAAAAAAAATGAACTTACGACAAAGCAAAAGAACCAACAACCCAAAATGAAAACCAGTAGGGAAGAAAAAACAACAACAACAAAACACTCGCATACAAAAAACACAATTCACGTAAAGTCGACTTGTACCTGAGAGTTGGCAATGCTACACTATATGCCACGCTCGCAGTAAATTATTAGTTATTGCAGAAGTCTCCTGCTGCAGAGAGCTTTGTTCAGTCTCTTTCTATAAGATTTTTTTTTTTCTCTTTGTTTTACTAAATACAAACACAAATTTGTCCTATATACACACACCACAAGACAATCTTCAATGGCAAAATGAAATGAAATGAAACCAAACAAAGATAAAGTTACAAACATTTGGTCAACAACATAAACTAAAAAGGGTACCAATGTTCAAAGGAAAAAAGAAAAAGAAAAGAGTATTGGTTTATGATGATGACTCTTATCAATAAGTCTCTCATACGAGCACACTCACACTCCCAGTGTCATCACATTTGTTCGTCTTTTAACACACTGAATGGTAGCACATCGATGACGACGCACCAGTTATTGTTGTCTACAACAATCCCAACGTCAGCACATTTATGCTCTGTCTTATCAACCACTGCGTTGCCCACCACTTCGGATCTCGACGCACCAGTTTTTTGTTGGACACAACACCATTGAACACACATCTTGATATAAAAGTAACAAGTCGTGCAATACAACTGTACAGGAGGCACCCTACACACTGGCAGCAGGCCAGACAAGGAAAAACGAACCAACAAACAAATACACATAGATAACACACATACACACGCACGCGCGCGTGCGCAGCGCGCACACAGACACATACTCACACCCCATACGCACTTACGCACACTCACATACACACACGCGTGTGTGCGCCCACACACACGCATGTAGAAAACTATTAGAAAGCGCTCAAAACATTAAATATATCGCATGCATACATAGCACAATGGATATAAAAATAATAGCATATCGCACATGCATACCTGAGTGCATATGAAGTGGATAATAAACATATTCAACGCACCACACCCATGAGATAGCACACACATAATCTAGCCATGGACGATGAAATTGCATAACCACTACAATACCTAAGAGACATGAAGTGATATAAACTATGCAGAGACGGTTAGAGAAGCAATAATAGACGAATAAGGGATGCATACATTGACAAATAAATTCAATTCAATGATGACATGGGGAATGAGGACTGGGTTGGTGTTGCAGTGACAGGAACTGATCAGTCATCGAGTTCAGCAACTGACAGCCAACGATGTAATTGGGGCTAGGGGTTGTACTGACTGCTGTGGGATGTGAGTGAAGGGTGTGGGGTTGGAGTGTAATGTTTGGGTGGTGGCAGGAGTGCTGTATATGTGAAGTGTAAGGTGGAGCAATGTTGGAGTTGGTGGATTGTAGTGGTTTAGAGGGTGGTATTGTGCTGAGCTGGAAATTGTAGCCAAGATGTTGTTGTGAGGTTGCCAGCTGACATGTGTTTGGAATGTGTGTTTGGTTGCTGCTAGTGTGTGGTTTGGACATGGCAGGGGTGATGTTTATTGGGTGGAGGGTTGCAGGTCACGTTATTCTGTATTCGTTACATAG
Source organism: Conus ventricosus (assembly GCA_018398815.1). NCBI lineage: Eukaryota > Metazoa > Mollusca > Gastropoda > Neogastropoda > Conidae > Conus > Conus ventricosus. Next base: position 9,050 of record JAFLJL010018880.1, on the reverse strand, counting down.
CTGTTTGTCATATCTATTCACTGGGAAGCAAAGGAATCCATGTGGTGGGGGACAGTAGAAGGGGATGCTTTTGTAGCGTGATGCCGACCATAGTATTCTATAACACAACTGCGAGAGTTGTGGGTTTAGGGGAGTGTTTCGCAGGAAAATCACTTTCATAGTTATAACTAGGATGACAGTGTAAGTGTCACTGGTCGTCTTGTGTTGGCAAGACGGTCCCTTCTTGCTCTGAGTGTGGTGGTCCTGAGTAATTGAGTATTGGTCCTTGTGATTACTAGCGGGACAGAAGGTAGAGGCCAGGACTTTGTGCAGTCCCTAGGAACTGGATTTAGTCTGTCTCGGTACATGCTTTCCTTTGGCGCCCAGATCGGCCGAGGAAGGAAGGGTGTTATCTAGGTAACTGATCCCCTCTTGACGGCATGAGAGGCGAAGATAGGCCCGTGGATCGTGACGCCATGTCTTTAAGGGTGTGTAGGACCAATAGGGAGGAAAATGGAAGGAGGCCCGCAGTGAAGCACTGGGGAACGGCTTCCTTAGAAGTGGTTAACTCAACCCAGTCTGCTGGCAGGCAACTGGGCCTTACCTTCACAGCATTTGATCCCCACATGAAAGTGACCCTTTGGATGTGGAGTGATGGGGCAGTGAATATTCAGCCATAGACACAGAATGATGTACTGTCGACCGCAGGCACTGACAGATTTTTGACCCTGTAGCGCTCTGTTGACATTTTCCTTCTCATCTAACCCCCCTTCAACACAGTCTCCTAATAGCAGCATTTACAAGTGTCTGGTAATGTTCTTTTGTCGTAGGCTAGCTAAAGGAGTGGTGATTTGATTCTGTTGGTTGATGGCAGTGGGGATTTCGTCATTGTGTTTGTGTTTGGTTTGTTCTTGTTGTGTAGGGTTTTGTTGACGGAACGATGGCCTGTGATTTGCGCCTTTAGAACTGTCTGACAGCACACTGTATGTATTTTGATGTCTCCACTGCATATTCAATCGTGTAGATGATGTAATGAAGTGTCACTGTGTATCTGACTGCTTGTTGTCTGATTGTTGTGTTTGATTAATTGATTGAGGCGGCATGCACTTGTTTCCTAATGTCCACTGTATGATGTTGATATGACTGTCCTTTGAAAGATTGACAGTCTGCCTTGTGCTATCTTCATCTGACGTTAGTAGATGTGGTGTGTTCAACACTGTACTTGTTTGATTTGTTGTGAAAATCTTGATTTATGACTTAACTGGAATTTTTTTCCATTCCACCCTAAAACAACCAGAATCACCCAGTGTACTGAGTGTTTCCGTTCAACTGCTTGGAGTGTGTTCAATGCGATTTTTCAGTGTTTGTATTCTTGCTGCATGTTGGAGAATAGTGCTTGTGGCTGAGATAAGCTTTTTTTGGAGGTGTGTGAATAACGGCCCATGCTTGCTAATTGAGAGAGTAGTTTTGGAAATCCCGATGCTGAGAGCTTGCACTCTGGGGGTCCGTGTGTTGACAAATGGGTGCAAGGCAGAGGGTCAGTACTGGTGGGAGGTAGACAACACACGCTGTTCTAAAACACACGGGTAGGCGTGGGAGGATCAGATGGTGGGTCATTATTTGGTGGGTGGAGGAAGGGACTGGGAGTGAGAAATGCCAACAGGGGAGAAGGACTGTCGATGGCTGGAGACTTGAGGATGCAGTTTGCGATTCCATGATTCTGTCTGGGGCGGATGAGGAGGGGGTGTGGCACAGGCGTGTTGGTGCTGGCAGGCAGTTGGAATCCCTGAGTGCAGCGAGAGGTGAGGCATTGAGGGTGGACAGGGGTGGAATCAACTACTTGAGCAATGTTTCCACCACATCATTTGTCCTGTGCATCACAGATGGCCAGTGATTGGAGGAAACGACTCTGTGACATTGTCAAGGGCATCTGCAATTGACAATATGAACATCTGGTGCAGACAAATGGGACACAATATCTTAGCTAACCAAACACCTGCCTGTAACCCACCTTGGCAGACATGCCTTGCACTAAGAATTTTCTGTTGTGTATAGACGTGAAGTTGTCAAAAGTGTGATCACCGTTCAGAACTATTAGGTAGGAAGAAACCCATTAACACACATGGGCAGTGGGGATCACAAAGCCTCCGCTGTCACAAATCCAAAAGAGTCTTGTTATTTTTGTTTACTCTTACAAAACACAGAGGTTAATGGACGGACGATATTTACCACAGTACCATTCACATTAATACAAATCACCATACAGGCAGGTTAGTGATGGGAGAAACAAACGTCACTTGGCAGTGGTCTTTGTGAGATTAATTGTCTCGTTGGTGAAATATTGGCGCTCATAAAGCTCGTGAGAGAGGCATTATTGATTTGTATTATTAACAAAATTTGGTGTTTACCCTAAAGAATAAAGAAAAACAAAAAAGCAGAAACTTACAAATACAGATACACATAGACTGTACACACATACTGCTGGGCCTCTGCAGTGGTAGTGCCATGGCGGTTAGCTGTTTTCACAGCACACCCGCCACAATCTTGTCTTGGAGGAGAGCCTTTTCCTAACCGCTGTAAGCAGCCATAGCCTGGCGTATAGGCGCCAGCCACAGCCCAAGGTAGAGCGCCCGGGCACATGTATGGTGGATGTCCTCTGCAAAAGGAACACAGAGAAAAGAAGGTCTGCGGAAGAGTCCACAACACCAAGACAGATGTTGCCGAGTTGCCAGCTATCCTACTGGACCCAATCACCACACCACAGTCCTGCCGGCCCTCTGCCGCGTTACATCTGTAGTCTAGCTCGCTGGCCGCGCGCTGCGCAACCCGTGTCAGGCCAGAATATGAGGGAAACTTGCACAAATCACAAACAATTAAATTGAATGTTTCACTTTGTGCATCAGTAGAAACACCACACTTCAAAGATGTAAGTACAGAACTTTAATGAATCAAATTCGTGAAACAGATTAATCACTCCATTCCGTGAAGTCAACATAGTATATATGAAAAAACACGACAGTGATGTGAAAGCAGTCGTCAGCTCGCGCACATGATATCACTTTGTGCATCACGAAGAGAACCAACCCACACGTACAAAGATGTAAGTACAAACTTAATGAATCAATTCGTGTAACAGCTAAACCACTCCCATTCCGTTAATTCACAAAGTAATATATAAAAAACACGACAGTTGATGTGAACGTGTCGTCTCTCGAGCTCAGGGATATTCCCAGAGAGAGAGAGAGAGAGCGAGAGAGAGATAGGAGAAAATACTGTAGTATAAGATTTAAACGAAGGCTGCTGTAAATAGTTCCCACCATGCGAAACATCCACCGTGCCTGACAATTTTTTTGGATCATTAAAAAAAAAGTAGCCGATCACGCAGACTGCGAGACATTGTGACCTCCCAATGCATGGATTTTTTTTTTTTTTAAATATCAATGATGCGTACTCTAAAAGATTTCTCTCTTGTTCTTGTAATTATTATCATTAGTCGTCGTCGCCGTCGTTGTCAACGTGCGTTGTTGTAGTATAATCAGTGAAAGTATAGTTCGTAGTAGTGGTAGTATTAGTAATGTAGAAGAAGTAGTATTAGTAGTGGTGGAGGTGTTGATAGAGGTGGTGTGGCGTGGTGGTGATGATGATGGATTAGTATTAGTAGAAGTAGCAGTAGAATAGTAGTAGCAGGTCCAGTGACGGTAAGGAAAAGAGGTCACTGACCACAGGTAAAGTCCTGTTGACACGAGAAAGACTGTCCCCTATTCTCATCAGAGAGCACGTAAGACCTTCATGCGAAAGCTTCTTGGAGGCATGTCTAAGTTTGTACTGGTCTTCATCTGTCAGCGGAACAGCAGTGAGTAAAGGCTTATGCCGATGCAGTACACGACCACCGCATGACGGTGGCTTTTCCAGCTGTTGGGCACTGCATCGAGAAAATACGGGCTGGTACACCCATGGAAACGCTCCGATCGAGGAGGTTCTGTCGTGTCACATCCAGTGGCCATGGACAAAAGGCATCTGCCCGGGAGCAGTTATGTCCTTGACGTCTTAATGGAAATCCTGTGCATGCGCCCGCACACACACACACACACACACACACACACACACACACACACACACACACATGAGGAAACTACACAATTGCTTACAAACCCGATGAGGACACAAATCAGTCATTCAGAGTATCATTTTCTGGACTCACGCGCACTGGTCTGAATTGTGCTTAATGACATAGAGAAGCACACATACTCGTTTTACACAGGCGATATCACACACACACACACACACACACACACACACCACAAAATGCCTCCCAGCTTTTCACAGCCATCTGTTTTTTGGAGGACGTATGTGAGAGGGAGGGGGAGTAGAGGGGGGGTGGGGGGGGGGGGGGGGTGAAGGGGAGGGTTGGGGTGGAAAAAAAGGGCATCACAGCAGCCAGAAAATGGGCCAGACATACACCGTGCAGCAGCAAGCAAAGGTGCCAGACATACACCGAACAAGAGGGGAAAAGGAGTGTGTAAAAAAAAAACCCCACGCTTTTGGATGGTCCTTTCGAAAGCAGAAAGGCTCACGGGGGATTAGAGAGGGGGCGGCGGGGGGGGGGGGGGGGGGGGGGGGGGCATAACTTTCAGGTTTATGAGCTATGGCGGGGGGGGGGGGGGGGGGTGGGGGGGGGGACAACACGAAGATTCTCATGCGGTCAGTGTTTTCTTACCAAGTAAAATGAAACTGGTGCGCCACTCCCCTTACTCGTGACTACTGCCTGGGAGAATCGTGTCTAAGCTGTTTTGTTTCGATTTTCACCTCTCCCTGATTGAATTTGTCTTCATTCTTTCTCTTCTTCTTTCCTGCTTTCTTGATTTTGTTGTCGTTGTTGTTATTGTTGTGTTGTCTTTTTTTTTTCAAGCTTTCCTCGCTTTCAACCCGAGAGAGAGAGAGAGATGAGAGAGAGAGAGTGAGAGGAGAGAGAGAGAGAGGAGAGAGAGGGGGGGGGGGGGAAGTTGCTCGTTTCCCGAGTCCATCAAGCTTTTACTTTTCTGTGGGTTCCTTGGTTACTCTCCGGTTGTTTACTTTTTACGTCTCCGACCTGAAATCAGGTTTATGAGACATTTGTTGTAGAGAGAGAGAGAGAGAGAGGCCCTGCCATGTGCACGTGAAAGCAATGGAAAAACGCGTGTCCGGAGCGGGCCCAAAGACACGTCTAGTAATGGACACGCAATGACGACACCAGCACGTGCTACACGTGGTTCACACTTTGACACTGCCGCTTCGCCATTGTTTTCGGCTGCGACAGGGCAAGCGAGTTGGTTTGCTCCAGCTGCAATGTAGCTTGGAAATGGCAGGTGTTTGTTTCAGGGTTTTTTGTGTTATAGGTGGGCGATGTGTAAGAGACAAAGAATTTCTGCCTATTATTGACTGTACAATGTGCGTGTGTGTAGGAAAGAGATTAAGAGGAAAAGACACCAACCAACGAAACGTTGTAGATTTTTTGCTTTTTTTTTTTTCTAGTTTAAAAATCTTAGCATCGCCAAAGTCATTTTACATTGTTTACAGAAGATCTGTGGTCAAAAGTCTTTTATTACTGTACAATGGTTATCAGTGGTCCACTTTCTATCACAAAACATTTAGTTCATGAGTTGCATTCGGGCAAAGACGCGCACATCCAGTGATAATGGTAAACGGCCGTATAACCGACCGAGACGAGGGACGGTAAGGGATTATCACACGCTATGGCGACAGACACCATGAGAACAGCGTCATGTCAAGACTGGTAGCGAAAATGACCATTAAATGGTCATACGTCTGCAACTTGCGAACTTTCAGTGTGTGGCAAGGAACGCGTTTGTTCGGTACTTCAACACTGGTTAGGCTAGAAAGCGAGTAGTGTACGGATGTCCTGAACATGTAGACAATGTAAAAGAATGGACTGGTTGCGCCCTGTCTCCCTGTGACTGAAGAACAAAGGCGTTGAGATGAATGACTGCCCGAGCGTTCGCCCAACCACCGGTAGATCTTTCATGAAATGTGGACGACGACGACGACG
>JAFLJL010018879.1:30000-33159 GCA_018398815.1 Conus ventricosus | reverse complement strand
GTTTGATAAGAATTAAAACTAAAATTCACAAACTATGTATCCTGCCATTTTGAGGTTGTTGGATCACGTGAACACCAAATCAACAGTTTGGTACAGATTTATGTGGCGGCCATTTTGAAATTGTATAAAAATAACCTTTAAAACTCATTTTTTTAGGTGGCCCTGTATCAGACTTTGATAAGTACATAAACTGTGCATCTCTGCCAGTTTTGGTGCCTGTAGCATCAACTGAACATATGTCAGTAATTTTGCACAATTTCATGTGGCGGCCATTTTGAAATTGTATTAAAAAAAACCCATAAAACTAAATTTTCGTGTGGCCCGTATCAGAATTTGATAAGTACATAAAACTGCCTGTCTCTGCCAATTTTGGTGTTTGTTTACATGAAGTGCACAATTCGACTACAATTACCCCACTATACTTGTTTACTGTTTAAAGACAACACTAGCTGCACCGTTATCTAGAGCTGATACATTCCCTATTCCATTTTACTTTTTTTTTTGCCGAGAATGTCATGCGCACTTCATCTTCAGCAGTCTGACCGCATAGTGTGTACTTAGTACTTTCTTTGCATGTAAACCAGTGCGTTGCCCATCATAGGCCGTGCACTCTCCATTTCAACATTTTTTGTCTTTTTTGTGTGCTGTCCCATCTTCCGTGCCGCCTCAGTGACATTGCACTCACGCCGCTCATTCCGACACCTCGTCTAATGCCACAGCACCTGCAATCTACAGAGAGTACTCAATGTCCAGACGTCTAAGGCACGGAATTTAGGTGTTACCCTTGGCTAAGGCACTTTCCTTCAAGCAACATGTTTTCCACAGTCTGCCGTGTCTGTTTTACTTCTCTCTGTTGATGCTACAAAACCCCTTCTTTCTGCCTTCATTCTATCAAGACTTGATTACTGTAATTCTCTCCTTGCTGGCTGTCCCCAAAGCTTCTTAGATGTTTCCAGAAAGTACAAAACGATGCTGCTCGTTTGATTCTCAGACAACCCAGTTCTTCTCATGTCACTGCCTTATTTCTTACTCTTCACTGGCTGCCGGTCGAAAAACGAATCGACTGCAAACTGTCCTTACTCTGCTTTAAATCTTTGAATGGCTTAGCTCCTTCCTACCTTTCTGATCTCCTTCATCTCTGTGTTCTTTCTAGGCAGTTGTGTTCTTCTACCGACAACAGTCTCTCGAAATCCCTTGATTTCGACCTCAAACCTAAAGCGAATCGTTCGTTTTCTTTTCGCGGCCCGGTTTCTTGGAATAAACTCCCAATGTCTTTGCGTAGGTTAAACTCTGTCTTCCTTCAAGGCATCTCTTAAAACAACCCTCTTCACCTATCAACAGCAGTTCTTTCTTCCCCTTCCCTTGCCCATCAAATTGATCTGCGACCTCTCTCTCTGTGTGCGTGTGTGCTGTGTGTGTGTGTGTGTGTGTGTGTGTGTGTGTGTGTGTGTGTGTGCGTGAGTGCGTGCGTGCGCGCGCGTGCTTGTGTGTGTGTATGTAGTATGTGTGTTTGTGTGTGCGTGCGTGCGCGTGTGCGTGCGTGTGTGTCAACATGCACTCTTGTTTGTAGGTTCATGGTACTTACTGCAGTATTTGTCTCCTTATTGGTCTCATATATATTTTCTTTAATCTTTCTGCATTTGTAAGCGCTTTGGGCGTATCAGGATTAAGTCGCCATAAATAATCATTCATGAGGCAACCCGCCAGAGAGACACTGCACTGCTGCCGAGTCACCTCGGTGGGTTCAGTGGCGCCTGTTCTGATTCAACATACGCAGGACACCACCTACTAAGCCCCCTACTGACGACAATAATTGCTTAGTCGCGGAGCCGGCGTGAGTGAGCTCTCCCTTAAGAGAGCGCCACCACGTCCTTCCAATGACAGCCCCCCCCCCCCCCCCCCCCCCCCCCCCACGAATTTGCCAATACTGGTGACCCCGACAAAACCAAACCAAGGCCATAGACGTGGAGAGGACATCGAAACTGAGGTCACATGAGAGCAGGGCATGAAGGGCCACAGGATTTCATACTTCTTTATTTTTTGCTTCTCGATGAGATGAGGATGAAGAAGATGATACTACGATTTCCATTCTGGTTTGAGACTGCATGGCAATGCTGTATTCTGTGCTTACTTTTATATACTGTACCCTGGCGTCAGCCAGGCCCGAGAGATACAGACACCTGCAGTGTTGGTCAGAAAATTTGAGCAACCCTCTCAGAACGCATCCATTAAGAGATGAAACTCGACCGTGTGGTCCCAGTCTTCCCAGCTGAGCCCGTAGCAAACTCAGCTCTTGGTAGGAGCCGGTCAGGGCAGAAAAAAAAAAGTCACAAATAAATGCTGTGTTGAGGATCGAAACCACGATCTCCCCGCCGGAGTCCGCGACGCTAACCACTTTGCCACGGCGTTGGTTCTTCATTGAAAGTTTGTCATTTCTTCTTCATCCTCTGTTCGTTACATATTTCTCTGGTTCAAACATTGATTTTCATGAATAGACTACGGATTTGTTGCTATTTTCAATCGAGAGAGAAGAGATAGAGAGAGAGAGAGAGAGAGAGGGGAGGGGGGGGGCAGAGAGAGAGAGAGAGAGAGAGAGTGAGAGAGAGAGATACAGAGACAGAGACAGAGAGAAAGTAAGAGAGAGAACAGAGAGAGAGAGAGAGAGAGAGAGAAGAAGAGAGAGAGAGAGAGAGAGAGGGGGCATAGAGAGAGAGAGTGAGAGAGAGAGATACAGAGACAGAGACAGAGAGAAAGTAAGAGAGATGAACAGAGAGAGAAGAGAGAGAGAGAGAGAGAGAGAGAGAGAGAGAGAGAGAGAGAGAGAGAGAGAGAGAAAGGACACACACGAAGACCAGGTACACGAACAAGAAACACTGTTAGACAGGGAATTACAGTTACCTTTTACGAAATCCATAAACACCTCAAACAAACAACGAAACAAAAAATGAAACAAAGTAGCAAATAAAAAGCCAAACAGGGTGGAAACATACCTAAAAGATCAACAAAAAATAAACCTACAGGGGAAAAAGGTACTCCTGACCAACTCCAAGCGAATGATGCACTCCACACAACTTAACGCCTACAGAAGAGAGAAACAACACGTACATGTTTGACCGTCCTGTCTGCACTTTGGTCGGTATGGACCTACGCCCACCCCCA
>JAFLJL010018879.1:15000-17500 GCA_018398815.1 Conus ventricosus | reverse complement strand
TACAACGATGTAGCAGCAGCAGCAGCAGCAGCAGCAGCACTTTCGCTTCCCTGACACCTATCAAAGAGGGGGGAAAGTCAATAATGAATTAGATACAGCTTTCACTCTTGCGTCCACACACCCGTCTCCTATCACCACCACCCCCCCCCCCCAACCCCCAATCCCCCCCCCTCCCCCACCACCCCCACCACCCCCACCCCCGTCCACCTCCCCAGTGTCACATTCAGCCATCTTCTCTCTTTCACATAGTGCATGCATGCACGCACCTGCTCGGTTCCATTTGAATGACAACTAATGCAACAGTGCGTAGGCCCAGACATTGATGCTGACTACTGTCAGACTGGGGGGAGAGAGAGAGAGAGAGAGAGAGAGAGAGAGAAGAGAGAGAGAGAGAGAGAGAAGAGAGAGAGAGGAGTTCCCGTTTGGAAAGTTAGATTCTGGCTTACTACACTGGGTATCGGTGATCACATGCACTTACTGGCAGAACAATGTGCACAGCAGTTTGGACGTGATGCGGGGGCACAAACCCGGTTTGTGTGTGTGTGTGTGTGGTGTGTGTGTGTGTGTGTGTGTGTGTGTGTGTGTGTGTGTGTGTGTTGTGTTGTTGTTGTTGTTGTTAGTTGTTGTTGTTCATTTATATATCAAATTACAGTGTTCTGTCCATTAGACCATCAGTGTTCTCTAGACAACCAAAGTCAAAGTTTCAGACTCTGAGACTGACCGATCTTTTCCAGGCAGGCTATGAAAGAAATATACGGTGGAATTAATTCTAAACAAACTGCAGGTAGACTAATCCTCAGTCCCTATGGGAGACCAAGAAGTAAGTACCCGCTTTCATGATGACCTCAGATCCGATTTCTGTCCCCAATCGACGACGCCTGTAGTGAATTCGTGTCAGTAAGTAAATATGAAATGAGGCAGGGAAACGGTAAACAAACAAAACAACAAACACGGTAGAGTAACTGTTCTTTATTGTTTACTGTTCCCTGTCTGTTTTCATATTTTTCTTTCGTTTCAATCAAATCGATGTTATTTGTATTTGTTTCTGTTCGTTCGTGTACTTGTGTGACTATATTCAAGTTGTAAATAAAAGGCTGTGCCAGTCTTGAATAAACATTAATTTGTATTTTGTTTATTTCTCCAGTTGTTGTTGCTGTGTAGATGTGTTCGGTACAGGGTATGTAGGCAAACTTGAAACATTCTTTTTTTTTTCTTTTTCTTTTTTTTTTTTTTGAGGGGGGGGGGGGGGGGGGGGTGTTTCCTTGCTTGTTCCGTGTGCTCTGTGCTGTCATATCTACTGGGGGATCCGGTGTCGTGGGCAGCATTCCTTCGGAGTTTGTGGGCGTGTGTTGGTTTTCTTGTGGGAGCAGGAGTTACCCTTTTCGTGTCACTAAGTTCAAAGGGATTGTCACTGGATGACGGTTGTGACATCCTCTGAAAGGAGCTGTTCACCTCTGCTGGGTTCGTGGTGTCTAACCAAGTAAGTAGCCTATCGTCAGCAAGGGTTCCCGAGAAGTGGTGTCCTACATGCTGGATCAGAACAGGCACCAGTAAAATCCGACAACATGAATGAGCCATAGCGCAGGGCGTTCTCTGGTGGTTACCTCTTGGAGAACCTGATGGCTTCAGCTCCCTGTGGGCCTCTGACGCTAAGAGAGCGACTGAACGAAGAAGGTGTGCGAGGCTGTGTGTTGTTGAGAAGTGAGACTGAACGAAGAAGGTGTGCGAGGCTGTGTGTTGTTGAGAAGTGAGACTGAACGAAGAAGGTGTGCGAGGCTGTGTGTTGTTGAGAAGTGAGACTGAACGAAGAAGGTGTGCGAGGCTGTGTGTTGTTGAGAAGTGAGACTGAACGAAGAAGGTGTGCGAGGCTGTGTGTTAAGTCAGACTGAACGAAGAAGGTGTGCGAGGCTGTGTGTTAAGTCAGACTGAACGAAGAAGGTGTGCGAGGCTGTGTGTTAAGTCAGACTGAACGAAGAAGGTGTGTGAGGCTGTGTGTTGAGAAGTCAGACTGAACGGAGAAGGTGTGTGAGGCTGTGTGTTGAGAAGTCAGACTGAACGAAGGTGTGTGAGGCTGTGTGTTGAGAAGTGTTCAAGTCAGACTGAACGAAGAAGGTGTGCGAGGCTGTGTTGTTGAGAAGTCAGACTGAACGAAGAAGGTGTGTGAGGCTGTGTTGTTGAGAAGTCAGACTGAACGGAGAAGGTGTGCGAGGCTGTGTGTTGTGGAAGTCAGACTGAACGAAGGTGTGTGAGGCTGTATGTTGAAGTCAGACTGAACGAAGAAGGTGTGCCAGGCTGTGTGTTGTGGAAGTCAGACTGAACGGAGAAGGTGTATGGGGCTGTATGTTGAGAAGTCGGACTGAACGAAGAAGGTGTGCGAGGCTGTATGTTGAGAAGTCGGACTGAGCGAGCGGCGCGCGTGGGCCTTGAAATGAAATGGCATTATGCTCGCCACCCCAACCCTGTCGGTGTTTCAGCCACTCTCAAAGCAGCCCTTTGCTTT
>JAFLJL010018879.1:10000-12500 GCA_018398815.1 Conus ventricosus | reverse complement strand
AATTATGTAGATATCCGTTAATGATAAATTTGACCATGAGAGCCATAAAGTATTGGTTTCGACTTTTTGAGATGCCCCAACACAGACTGCCCAAACAAGCTTTATCAAATGCTGTTAACCTTAGACAGAAATGGTCAAGATTGCTGGGCCTCGGAAATCCGGAAAGTTCTCTGAAGGAGTGAGTTTTATTTTGTATGGCTTCAGCAGAGAGTCGGTGATGTTCCCGCATTTTTACATGAGTTGAAAGGAAGGTTTGTTGGACATGTTCAAACAGGAAAGGGCTGGATCTTTTCATGAAAAAAAACACAAAAACAAGACGAGTTATATTGTTCATACAAGAGCGTTATTGGGGAAAAAAGTTGTACTTAAGAGTCGCCTTAACACAACTTAGGATTGGTGTTCTTCCTGTAAACAACAAAATCCATAGATTCAGTACTAATAATGAAGATAGACACTGTATATTCTGCAGAAACCTCATAGAGCATGAGCATCATTTCTTGTTCGTATGTCCGCATTACAGCGATTTCAGAACAAAACGTTTGCCTCTTTTGTGTTCACCATCGGGTTACTGCTCTACTCACCCGGACAGATGTACAAACATGTCACAACGTGTCAAGGTTGACTTTCCATGCAATGAAGAGACAGAAAGTCAGTGCCGACATTTTTGCTGAATTATAGCATTAACACGTTTTTTTTCTTCTTCTTCTCTTAATGGATGTCAAAACATCACGTGCATACGTCCATGTGGTTTAATATTTGATAATATGTAATAACTGACTCGCTGTCCATAACCTCATGCCCTAGCTTTATGTGTGTTAAGATGAGTAATATTTCGCGCAGTTATAATAGTTTTTGCCCGTGGCTTCTCCTTACAGGTTAAAGTCCCAGTTAGCATCCACTCCAACACGCCCCCATTCCTTCCCCCCCCCCCCCCCCCCCCCCACCTCCTGTCTTTTTTAAAAAATAACTTCTAATCCGCCATTATTATCGTTGCAATTATTACTGTCTTCTTCTTCTTCTTCTTACTAATATCATCATCATTATTATTATCATTTTAATTCATTATTATCATGATCATTTACATTATTATTATTAATATCAATATTCTTCTTATTATCATCATTGTTTTGTTTTACATAAGGCGTGTGTGTGTGTGTGTGTGTGTGTGTGTGTGTGTGTGTGTGTGTGTGTACTTTTGGTGGTTGGTGGTTGTCCGAGGTTGACAATTGATGTCATCAACTGGTCTGTCTACCTCCAGGCGGAGCAGCAATCGGTCCGAGGAGCCCAGGAAATGGAGGAGGAACCTGCCTTTACAGAAGGTAGCCTAATACTCTCTCTCTCTCCTCTCTCTCTCTCTCTCTCTCTCTCTCTCTCTCTCTCTCTCTCTCTCTCTCTCTCTCTCTCTCTGTCTGCGTGCGTGCGTGCGTGCGGGCTGGCGTGCGTGCGTGCGTGCGTGCGTTCGTGTGAACGCGGGAGGAGTTTTAGCCCGAAACCAATCTAATGTCAAGGGAAGTAATTCATCAAATGGGAAAACCTTTGTCGGGCGGGACTCTGTTCTTCCCCTTAGACTTTGTCTCATCATTTTTCCTTATCGTTTCCATCGAGAAACTTCGGGAAAGGAGATGATGGGCGTTAAGTTAGCATGAACACTTGTGTTGACTTCCTTGTTGTTTTAGCTATTGTCATTTTTCCCCCTCTTTGATCTCCTAAATTTGATGCGATGATAAAAGTGACTGCCTTATTATATAATTGTTCACACTGTTTATTATAAATGTCAGTGCTGTTATTGATATCGTTATGGTGTGGATAATATTGACAGGGTTCATACGCCCCCTTATTTTCTTGAAAAGTGCTTAAGATTTGACATGACCATTTCAAGGCCTGGAAAAGTACTTAAAAATAAGCTGAAGGCCTAACCCCCTGGAAAAGTCCTTGAAATTTCAAAATCGGTCACAATCTGTTCTCTCAAAGCAAGGAAGTGACTGTCACTCAAGAAAATGTTTTTTATACGAAATAAATCACAATCTCTGTCACTCCATGTGGCTTCGTGATCGCCGATCCCGTAGCAACCGACAACAGCCTAGCTGAAGCAGAAGGGAAGTAACTCGTCAGTGACTAGTGTTTGACTTACTATAGACGTAAGTGTAGAAGCCAACAGAGTTCTTTCCCTTTGGTTACCATCGGGGTTGTGTCGACGGTCGATGTTTTGCGCCAAATAGTGCTACTGAGCCTGCAAGATGGGGAAAGGAGACTGCGTTTTCAATGATATGTGGGCAGAAAAAGATGCTTTCAAAGGTTGGTTAGCTCGTGGAGAAAACGAACACTCAGCAAGGTGCACATTGTGCAAGAAGAGTTTTAGTATCTCGGGTATGGGCATCAGTGCTGTGAAGAGTCATGCTGATGGAGTGAAACACAAACGGTTTGTGGAACATGAACATGAGAATAAGAGAAATGCCGGTGGTGCTACACAGCTGACCATGCATGGATTCACTCTTGGAAA
>JAFLJL010018879.1:2500-5000 GCA_018398815.1 Conus ventricosus | reverse complement strand
GATGAGGGACATGAGGATCCTGTTTGAACAGGCAGATGAGGGACATGAGGATCCTGTTTGAAACAGGCAGATGAGGGACATGAGGATCCTGTTTGGAACAGGCAGATGAGGGACATGAGGATCCTGTTTGGAACAGGCAGATGAGGGACACGAGGATCCTGTTTGGAACAGGCAGATGAGGGACATGAGGATCCTGTTTGGAACAGGCAGATGAGGGACATGAAGATCCTGTTTGGAACAGGCAGATGAGGAACACGAGGATCCTGTTTGGAACAGGCAGATGAGGAACATGAGGATCCTGTTTGGAACAGGCAGATGAGGGACATGAGGATCCTGTTTGAAACAGGCAGATGAGGGACATGAGGATCCTGTTTGGAACAGGCAGATGAGGGACATGACAATCCTGTTTGGAACAGGCAGATGATGAAGAGGAGGATCCTGTTTGGAACAGGCAGATGAGGGACATGACAATCCTGTTTGGAACAGGCAGATGAGGGACATGAGGATCCTGTTTGGAACACAGGCAGATGAGGGCAATGAGGGATACCTGTTTGGAACAGGCAGATGAGGGACATGAAATCCTGTTTGGAACAGGCAGATGAGGGACATGAGGATCCTGTTTGGAACAGGCAGATGAGGGACATGAGGATCCTGTTTGAACAGGCAGATGAGGGACATGAGGATCCTGTTTGAAACAGGCAGATGAGGGACATGAGGATCCTGTTTGGAACAGGCAGATGAGGGACATGAGGATCCTGTTTCATTTCTCACTGCAAACGGGTCTGGCGGATCTTGGTTAACCGACGGCGAACGGCTTCTTTTTCTTTTCTTTGTTTTTTTTTTTTTTTTGAGGGGGGGGGGGGGGTGGATGGGCGGGGGGGGGGGGGGGGGGCGGCAGTGGTGGATGTGAACAGGTCTTGATGATGAATGATGATGATGAGATGGTGATGATGGTGTGTGATGGTGATGATGATGGTGATGGTGATGGTGGTGACGAAGATGATGATGGTGAAAATGATGATGGTGATGATGATGATGTTGCTGCTGCTGCTGATGATGACGACGACGATGACAGACGCGACGAGACGACGACGACGACGATGACGATGGAGATGATGATGATGATGATGATGATGATGATAATGATGATGCACTGTCACTCAGGCCAGCAAGCCGAAGACCAAGAAGCGGAACCAGAACAGGAACAGGACCCAGAAGCTGATCAAGAGGCGCTGCAGGAACAAGACCAAGAACCAAAAACAAGGGGGAGAGACAGCAGAGCCACTGCAAGACCAAGAAGAGGAACCCCAGCAGGCACAGGATCCGGAACAGGAACAGGAAGAAGAACAGTGCAAGGACAAGAACCGGGATCAGACCAGGAAGAACGAGAACCAGAACAGGAAGAAGGCAAGCCAGAACAGGAACAAGATGAAGCAGAACAGGGACAAGAAGAACCAGAACAGGGACAAGAACCCGAATTGGTACAGGAACAAGACGAGTCAGAACGGGAACAAGAAGAGCCAGAACGGGAACAGAAGAACCAGAACAGGGAGTAGAAGAGAGAAGAACAGGAACAAGACGAGGCAGAACGGGAACAAGAAGAGCCAGAACGGGAACAAGAAGAACCAGAACGGGAAGAAGACAAGGCAGACCAGGAGGAAGACAAGGCAGAACAGGAAGAAGACGAGCAAGGCCAGGAAGAAGAAGAAGAAAGAGAACAAGAAATGCATGAGATGGAAGATTTGACGGAAGAGGAGAAACAAGGTGAGGAGAGAGACAGAGACTGTAGACTTTTCTTTTCCTTTTTTTTTCTTTTTAAGATTTCGTTTCGTTAGCTGGTTTGATTTTGTTTGTTTGTGTGTTTGCTTGATTTTTTTTTATTATAGTTTTTTTGGTTTTGGTTTTGATTCTTTTTTTAAAGGTGGAACAGTAAAAACAATCATACATTCTTGATAAATTAATATCTGCTTCAGTATAGGTTGGGCATGTTTTCTGTAGGATTGCCATCACACTACCACATACTGTGTGGGGAAATACATACACATCATCGCTATCATTCTCATTTCTGTCTCTTTCTTTTTTTGTCATACATTTTCTTTCTATGGATGCATTTTAATTACAGACATGAATGCTTCGGTTTTACGTTAAGTTAGGATTACTTGAACAAAGTCTGTTTAATTTATGTACTAATAACCTTGAATAACAAACACAGTTGGGCATTGTTTTTTTTTAAAAATAACAGTTCATAATAGAAATAGTCCAGTGTGAGTCGGTTTTCTAATGTTCAAGCTTTTATGGAGAAAGGAAAAGAATTTGTTGAATGGGAAAATGTTTTCCAAGATTTATGACATCACGTCCTGTCAGCCATATAACAGAGAGGAAATGCATGTTGCCATCGTACTTTGAGCAGTTCTCAACTTTCTTGGCAGTGTGCTTGAAGTTGGAAGATCATACATTCACTGACTCCTGGTGAATGTAAACTGTTATATAGTTTGAAGTG
>JAFLJL010018878.1:40000-80000 GCA_018398815.1 Conus ventricosus | reverse complement strand
GAGCCTTGGGGGAACACCAAAGTTTGGGAATCAAAGTAAATAGAAATCTTTTAAAAATTACTAATTTTTTCCCCTCCCGGGAAAAGGGAAGGGATGAAATGATTTTTAGAGTGTCGGAAGTTAGCCGATAAAAGTTAACTTTCAAAGCAAAAGTTCATGTTTAAAAAGACATCAAAGGGCTTTAGAAAAAATAAAACGAAGAGTACTCCGGAAAATGTTTGTTTTTTATTTTTGGAAAGCCATCGATCAAACTATCTTGGAAAAGGAGCTTTTGGGAACAAGATAAATTCCCCAAAAATTCCCGGATTGATTAGGGTGTAGAAAATTTCAAAATTTTTTTACATGAAAAAGAAGACCTTTTTTATGTTTTTTTTTTTAATGGCTTTGAAAAAACCGATAGAAAAAAATATAGGTCATATTTTAAAAAGGGATCGGGCCATTTTTCCCTGTTTTTTTTTGTAAAAATGGAAAGATTTTAGTTTTTTTTAAAAGAAAATCGGGAAAAGAAATTTGCTTATAAAACCAGAGTTTAATCCAATAAATTGAGATTTCTGCTAAAAACAGATGCGGAAAGCTTAAAATTTTCCCGAAAAATTCCATCAATTTCCACGATTTTGCTTCTGTTTTAATTGTCTAAGGAAGAAAACCCTTGAGAATAATGCACTAAAAACCAAACTGAAGGTGTTTTTTTCCCTGCTGGCAGTTTTTCAGAAATTTTCTTTTAGATCGTTACTTTTTGATTCACGTTTCGTAGGATTTGATTTGCTATACTTGCAAAAGGGGCGTTCGGGTTCTTTTTCAGATAGTCCTTTGTTAAGTTAATACGGGTCAGAATTTTTCTTGTTAAGCCATTTTGCTTTCCAAAAAGATTTAACTGTAAATTCTTTTTTATTAATTATTTTCCAAAAAAAATTTTTTTCCTTTTTTCTCTGTTTCGTTTTTAGGGGGGGTTCACCTTAATTCTTTTATTTTTTGAATTTTTCGCGAGAGCCTTTTTTTAATTTAGATAACCCCTTTGAAAAAATAGTCCCCCTTTGTATTTTTTTTGTAACCAAGGTGGTTTTAGGGGTTTTTTTTTATTTTTTTTTTTTTTTTTTTTTAAAAAAAAAAAATTTCCAAATTTTTTTTAAAGGGGTTTAAAAAACCAAAGAAAAAAAGAAAACAATAACCAAAAAAAAAAAAAAAAACCCCGGGGGGGGGGGTGGGGGGGGGGGTGGGGGGGGGGGTGGGGGGGGGGGGGGGGGGGGGGGGGGGGGGGGGGGGTGGGGGGGGGGGGGGGGGGGGGGGGGGGGGGGGTTTGGGGGGGGGGGGGGGGGGGGGGGGGGGGGGGGGTTTACAAATGAAAAGAAACGCGGGACGCACACTTTTTTTTTGGTTTGTTTGTCTCCCCCCCCCCCCCCCCCCCAAAAAAAAATAAAATAATAAAAAATAAAAATAATAAAAATTAATAATAATAAAAATAATAATAAAAAATAAAAAAAAAAAACCAAAAAAAAAGAACAGATACAAAATTTCAGATGATAGATTTTTCTGTCATTCAAACGGCGATCAATTTCAAGAAATCCGTCTGCGAATGCAACGGGCAAGTAACGTTAAAAAATTTAAAAATTTTTTTTTTTTAAAGATTTCCCAAACCATTAAAAACAAAAGGGATAATCGACAAAACCCCTACAATAAACATAAAATAAAAAGGGTACACTAAACAAGGGGGGGGAAAAGGGGGAAAAGGGGGAAAAAGTATAACCCCAAAAAAAAACCAAAAAAAAAAAAAATATTCCATTCAATAATCAAGAAGAATAAAAAAAAAGGGAAAAAGGGGTCACAAACAACACTATAACTCTATCTCATTCAAAAAGGCACCCGAGGAATGAATAGGGCGTATACCCGTCAAAAAATTTGGGAAAAGGGGTTTTTCCCCCAAAAATTTTTACAGTATACAAAATATTTTCATAAATTTCATTAGCTACTTATCACCCCCGATTACTTTTTGCTTTTCTTGTTTTTTCCCTCCCCGGGCATACTCATTCCTAGACCCAAAAAATTTTGTTTTCATAAGGGTTTTCCCTTTTCTATCAAATTTCCCATGTAATTTTAATTTTTTTGAATAAAGCATATTTTTTCAACCCTGTATATATTATTAAGTTTTCTCAAGAAATGATTGACAGTAGGTTTTTTTTATTTATTCGCAACTTTATAAATAATGTTTAAACCCAAAGAATAATGTGTTTAAAAAAATTCAATTTTTTTTATGCCAACAATTTCCGAAAAGAACCAGCCCAAAAATTTAAACCCCTTTTTTTCTGCTGCAATGCAAAATCTTTCTTTTAATGTTTTTTTTAGTTCCCCCCAAAATGTTTCGCAAACTGGCACTGCCACAATTTGTTGGGAAATAAATTTGGTTTCGGATTCACAAAATGTACACAGAACCCGTGGGAAAATTTCCCATCTTCTTTAAGATACAGTTTGTTTAAACCCAAAAAATTGTGACAAATTCTTATTTGGAAAACCCTTTTTAAATTTTAAATTTTTTTAATTTGTTTCCCCTTTTTTTTTCCTTGGGTTTTTTCCCAAAACTTAAAACCAAAAATTTTTAAAATTTTTAACCTTTCCCCCCTTTTGCAAAGGAAACTTAAAATCAAATATTGTTATTTTTTCCCTGAGATTTCGTTAAAAAAGGTTTTTTGATCCCTTTCTTTAAAGCTGGATATTTAAATTTTAAATGCTTTCGTTTTTTAGATTACCCGCATTGTTTTATTTTTTTTAATTTTTTGTAAAATTCCTTTAAAAACCTTTTTTTTGATGTATTTCAGCCCCTGAAATTCCCAAAAAATTTACAGTGATATCATAATTTTTTTAGAAAAAATTTTAAAAATCGAGAAAACTTCCATTTGATTTACAACAACTTTAACAAAAGGGGTACCCCTTTTGCTAACCAGTTTTTTTAAAATTAATGCCCTTTATTACAAACTCTAAACTTAAAATTACAATGAATTAAAAAGGCTCTGCTAACCCCCATTCGAAAAAGTTTAAAAAATACCAAACCCCAAAAACATGCGAATTTAAAAACCTTTTTTCCAAAATTTATTAATTTTTTTTCGGGTAATTTTCTAGGCCTTTAAAGTCAAATGGAACTATTTCTGGGAACTTTTCACTTAATATTTTTTTTTCCATTTTTTAAAATTTTTCGTGTATATTCTTTTTAAAACCCGGGCATTTTTTAAAACTTGTATATAAATTTTCTTAAAAAAAATTTTAACGACTAAAAAACCCCTTTTCAACAGGAATTTCTGGTATTTCCTTTTGATTTTTGTCCGTTTTTTTTTTTAAAACCATATAAATTTAAACATTTTTTTTCTGAAAACTGAATTTAAAAACATCTTCGGAGGAAAAGGGAACAGCATCCATAGGGAAAATGAGCTTTGAAAGAATCATTTCCTTCAGTACGCAATCCTGCCCAGGGGTGTTTCATAAACGGGTTTTTACCAAAATTTAAAAAAATTTTTTGACTTCCCAAAAAATTTTTTCAGCT
Source organism: Conus ventricosus (assembly GCA_018398815.1). Lineage (NCBI taxonomy): Eukaryota > Metazoa > Mollusca > Gastropoda > Neogastropoda > Conidae > Conus > Conus ventricosus. The sequence goes on along the minus strand of JAFLJL010018878.1, from coordinate 76,471 downwards.
GTGTTTATTTCTGCATTTTTTATAAAATCCCCCTTGAACCAAATACCGAGTATCCAAAAAATTTTTATGGATTCCATTTCCTTTTCTTTTTGGAAAGATACTCACATTTGAGTTTTTTAAATTTTCCCCAACCAAACATTTACAAATTTTTTCATAATTTGATTTTTAAATCCTGAAATTTTTCCCTTTAAACCTTTAAAGGTTTTTAAAAAAAGGAAATTTTTATACGAAACCCTAACCCCTTCCCAATGTGAAACCCCTTTTAACATCTGCAAATTGGCTGAATTTTAAAAAATCGTAATTTAGTTTTCAATGCCTTTTAACTCTCGGGCTTTCCCTGAAAAAAACATGCTTTTTAAATTTTTTGCACACAAAAAAAATAGATATGGCGAAAAAAATCACCCTGACGACAACCTCTTCCCATTTCAAAAACCCCTAGATACTTTCCCATTTTACAACAACATAGGAAAATTATTTTTTATTTTAAAAGTCGAAACCCCGCAGCAAATACCTTTCCCCCCAAAACCCAAAAGGGGGTTTCATACTTATTCATATATTCCAATTTTAACGAATCAAACGCCTTCAAAGTCCAAATTTATACCAGTAAACCAGGGAAAAGGGAAAACGCCAGAAAAAAATTTGCAACAAGGAATTTTTATATTTTTTTTCCTAAGGGATCGTCCAGGAAAAAAAACCGTCCCGGACTTCATTAACTAATTTTTTGTAAAACCGCCTTGATTCTATTCGCTATACGGGGCACCTATCTTTTCCAAACATTTTAAAAAAGAAATTGTCTCCATTTCTTAAAAAAACCCCCTTGGTTTTCGGGTTTTGGTAGACCCCGTTATTAATCCTTCTCTTTGGGGACACCGCCCTCTCTTTATTTATAAAACCTTCCTTTAATGATCTTATTAAAAATCCCTATTTGTTTCCAAAAAAAATTAAAAAAAAATTTAAAAGTCATCCCCTCTGTACCAAAACTTTTTTCATTCTGCATTTTTTTCAGGGGTTTCCCGATGCTTTTTGGATGGAACAAACCTTTAAAAGTTCTGCATCGTCTTCATTTAGGGTTTTGGCAGAATTTTTAAGTAACCTGCAAAATTTTTTTATCCCTTTTTCTTCTCTTTCCGTCCCAAAAGCTCCCTAGTATTACCGGCTCTTTTTAACATTTTCATCTGTTTTAGCAAAACTTTCCTTGATCTGTAAAAAAATTTTCCCCCCACCCGTTTTTCTAAAAAAAAATGTCCTTTTTTTTTCCCGTTTTCAAAAAAATACTTAGTTACTTTTTCACCCTGGAAGCCCATTTGCCGGGTTTCTAAGAAAGATCCCAAACTACTTTTTTTTTAAAGTAACTTACAAAGGGTCATCTTTCTTTCTTTTTTAAATTAAAGGGATTAATCTGCGGGGTTTTTTTTCTTTTCCAAATCTTTTATTCCTTTTCTAATGGTTTTCAGTGGGTTTAATTTTTTTTTCTTTTTCTTTTTTGATACCAAACGTAATCTTTTTGATCTTATCCCCCAAGACAGAACTTCTAAAAAAAACCTATCACTTTTCATAAAATTTTAATTTTTATTAATTTGGGGAACTTGCTTAAGTTCTGCCTATCAACGGCGAAGTACATTTGTTCTTTTACAACATTTATAGTTGGTTTACAAATTTTCATAATTGGGGATCCCAAAATAGCAAAGGGGTTTAAAATTTTCCCAAAAGTCTTTCTTTTTTTTCCGGGAATTTTGTGGGTATGTTTAATTTGATCAACGAGTGGTCACTTCTGTAACCCCAAAAGGGTTTCGCGTTCCCCAAATTACCATAAGGTATCTGTCCCGGTTTGCCCAGGGGCCGACGGCCCTACCAACCCCCACCCACGCCTATTACACACTAAGCAAGACAACCAGCCCCACTAAAACAGCTTTTTCAATCATGCGCCCTTTTTTATTTCAACCCCACACTTGGCGCCCCCACCACGTCCATTCCACACTCAAAACCCCGGTTTTCCCACTTCTTTACTGCCCCCCACTACCCTGAACGACCGGGGAACCTAATCTATCCCAAACCCCATTGCGGTTTTAACCCTGCGACCTAAGGAAAGCAGAGATAGCCCCCACACGTGGGGCTTTTCCTACCCAGGGGCAAAGGGCCCAAACCCCAAGGGGGCCCCTAATTTTTCCCCAAACTACTACCACCCACACCTCCCCCAGGACCCCCCTTCTCTTTTGAAACCCGGGGGCCCCCCACCAAATGGGCGGGTGCGTCCCAACGGAGGCAATGACAAGTATCCTACACTGTGCTGGCCACTACGTCCCAAAAGGAGGCAGTAGCTAACACCCTTAACCCTACTCCCTAACGATACACCCTTTTAATAAACCACACCCCTGGGACAACCCATCCCGGCCCGAGAGCTCCAGTCCTGGGCGCTGTACTTGGCCCCTCACAGGCCGACGCCTCCCCGGACGACTGCACTCCGGTGCTGACCGTGGCCTCCCACAGTCCGACTCCCTGAAGACTCTACACCCAACGGCGACCGTGGCTCCTCAGTCTGACTCCTCCCCCGCGCTGGCACAACACCTCTGAAGGCCCCGCCGGACACAAAGGGTGAGAGAAGGTCTGGTGCGGTGCCCTCTCGACGAGTCCGGGGCTCGAAAGACGCCTCCTCCTCTGAAGGCCCCGCCGGACACTGAGGTGAGAGAAGGTCTGGTGCGGTGCCCTCTCGACGAGTCCGGGCTCGAAGGACGCCCGAACAGGGAAGAGCAACGGTGGCTGGAGGACTCCCGGAAAACTCCAGTAGCGGAGGAGAGCTGCCCACAGACGCCAGACGGCCTGGATGGTCTCCCTCATCCCGGGAAAAGCAGCAGGCAAGGGGACACCGCCGCTCGCCTGCCGCACGCAGCAGTACCCTGCGGTGTCGGGACCCCAGCCTCAGGACGGAACAGGATACCTGGACAGACAGACGTTCAACCACACCATTCTGCAACTGGCTGAAGTGGCTGCCAACAGAGACGACACAGAACCCGGCACAGGCCAAGGGCACACCAGACCCGACGAGGACCTGGCACTAACTATGACTCGAAGTCACTCAGCTCAACTAACGGCGCTAAATGCCGCAACTACAAGGCGCGTCCACTCCGACGAACACCAGGACCGAAGTGAAGCTAAACCCCCAAAGCATATCCGACCTGGTCGGAATCAAGCGAACTCTACTCACAACACAAAACAGCGATTGGTCAGAGCAGTGTATCCCTCCGCAGAGCTGACACGCCGACCAACGGGCTAGTTGTTGCTCGTGCAACAACACGACAATTCACCACAACAAATCAGACTTGACAATACAACAACAGCCGATATCCTTTCCCCGCTTTCTCTGGTGTAGAACCAAAGTAACAAAAGGGTAACAATCGGAACGAAACCAACCTCCCGCTTCCATCCCTTCAACAAGTCAAGATTGGAACTCAAGAATATTGTATGTCTTATTTCCCCAGCCCCCTACCTAGCCTAACCTTCCACCTTAACCATAACCCCAAATCTTACACACGCACGCTCGCACACACCCATATACACATATGCACACGCTCTCCCATTCTGAATTAACATTACTCCAAACCTATGGACGGCTGATTTACTATCGCCGATCGGTGAGTGTCACCCAGCCCTGACTGTGCACGCTGTATGCTCGGATATCCTGTGGGGGTTAAGAGCAGTGGAACCCAGGTGACTGTGTGTGGAAAGCTCGAGGGTGCGCAGTGTTGTGGGATAGGGTATGCTGTGAGTGCACCTGGACTTGAGGGGTGCAAGTGCACTGTGATCGTGTGGTGTGGCCTACCAGAGACAGTGAGGCCTGTGACTGTGGGTAACTGGTGCGCATGCACAGTGGACGGTGGACACACGGTGTCACGTGACTCAGTCGGTGACTAGACAGTGCATTGGTAATATTGTGTGGGTTGGAGCCCATGTCGGTATATGTAATGAGGTACACAAGTGTGGGTGGAGTTTATGCTTGTTGCGTGACTCATTGAGAGTATTGTGTACCTGTGCTGAGTTGCTTCAGGGGCAAGTGCGTAGTCAGGAACCTCCAGTTGCGCTCAGATCGCATACTGTTTGTTGCTAGCTCTGTGGTGGTAGGGGGTAACCTATGTCTAAACACACCCAGCCATCCGCAGTACGACCCCGATAGTGTCATGATCCACAGGCCCCTACGGCGGATACCAAACCTAAGGTTAGTGACCAGTATGCGGGGGTGGATCAAGAACAGGGACGGGGGCTTATGCGAAGTTTGCCAAGTTGGGAACGGCGATGGGTTTAGCTGGGGGAGACCTCGCAAAGTTCGTCACGGACTCGGTGCGTAATGAGGATGAGAAGATTGCGAGAGAACAGAATTGGAGCTCCGGAATGGAGGAGAAGTGAGGCAGAAGATGAAGGATGAAGAAGAGAAAGCTGCTAGGCAGAGGGAGTTAGAGATACAGCAGGGAGGATTGAAGAGGAGAAAGCTGATAGGCAGAGAAGATTGAAGAGAAGAAAGCTGATAGACAGAGGAAGATTGAAGAGGAGAAAGCTGATAGGCAGAGGAAGATTGAGAGAGAGAAAGCTGCTAGGCAGAAAGAGCTAGAGTTAAAGCAGGCGGAGCTAGAGATGAAGCAGAGGAAGATCGAAGAGGAGAGAGAAAGGTTACAGCGGAAGGATGAAGATGAGGAAAGCAGCGAGACAGATGGAACTGGAACTGCAGAGGAAGAAGATGGAGGAAGAAAGGGTGATAAGAGAAAAGAAGCTCAAGCACGCAGGCCGAGTTAGATCTCAAGAGACGAAAAGATGAAGCTGAGTTAGAGGCAAGAGAGCGAGAGCTAAACATACAAGAGAGCCAGGCCCTAGATGAAGCAGCGCATAGAAAACGCTTGATTGAGGTGAAGGAAACGAAGCGTGTCCACCTTGAGCCGTTAGGAGAGAACGACGACGTAGACGCTTTCATCGCCCAATTTGAGCGTGTAGCCCAGTGTGCAAGTGGAGCGAGACCTCATGGCCCACACGTCTGATGTCTCTGCTGAGAGGAAAGGCTAGAGAAGCAGTGATGCGGTTGAGTGTGGATGATTAGGCGACTATGAGCAGATAAAAGCGCCCTGTTCAGCCACTTTAGGCTAGATGCTGAGGCCTACCGGGAAAAGTTTAGAAGCATCAAGAAGGACGCTGCTGAGACTTTCGCCCAGGTGCTGGGAAGGATGAAGCGGTGGTTTTTCCCTCTGGTGTGCGGCAGCGGGCAAAGATGAGAGTGTGGCAGAAGATTAAAGGATCTGCTTTTCCAAGAACAGTTTTACCAGCTGCTGTCCCCAGAGTTCACGATTGAGGTCCGGAAGACATGCCCGAAAAAATGTGAACAAAATGGCAACGGAAGCTACTGTTTTAGCAGAGGCCAAAAGATTGGGGAGGAAGGCGAAGCAAGACCGAACAGTTAACCAGCCCAACCTGGGTAATAGCGTGAAACAGTAGGGAGCCAGCCCACACAGAAATCCCAACAGAGTGATGGTGCACTGCAGCAGCCGAATAGGAGATCAGAAGGGCCTAGATCGACCATAGTTTGTTTTAACTGCAAGAAGCCAGGCCACATCGCTAGAAATGCCCTGAGCCCCATTCTGTTGGAGCTGTTCATTGTTGTGACCAGCCCCAAGCTCGAGTAGTCCCTACGTTGTGTCGACCATGCGCTGAGCAGCAGTACGAGCCTGCGTGCGTTGTAGAAGTTAACGGAACTCCGGCCAATGGATTACGAGACACTGGTGCCGGATACACCGTAGTGGCCAAGTGGTTGGTGCCAGCAGACGCGTACACAGGAGAGACAGTTCCAGTAGTGTTGGCTGAATCCAGATGTAGGTCTGTGTTACCTGTGGCGGAAATCGAGTTGAAGGCGCCATTCATCGCAGGGAAGTTGGAGGTTTTAGTCATGAATAGCCTGTGCAGGAAGTCCCTGATCGGAATTTCGCAAAGAAAAGAGAGATTCCGGTTGGACACGTGTGCCTGTATAACGCAGACCCAGCGTTGGTGGGAGCAGTGCTAGACACGTGCGCAGAGAGCCAGGAGCAGCAAGAACCAAACAACTGCCCGTGAGGAATGCATCCTGAACACCTCTACCCAGCATTTAATTCAGATGCAGGACCAGGATGAAACCTTGAGGAAGGCTCGGAGTGCGTGTGAAGCAGGGACGCACTTCCACACCAAGTTTGGACGAGTCGAGTACGCTCGGAATCTGGTGTACTGGTCAGGCGGTTCGAGGGTCCAAGACGTTAGCGAGTCAAATCTGCGTCCCAGCTGAACTACGGCCACGGTGATGAAGCTAAGCCCACGACGTGCCCATGTCTGGACACTTAGGTACCAACCGAACCAAGGAGCGAGTTGGTCGCCATTTTTATTGGCCAGGCATGCATGCTGACATTCGTCGGTACTGCCAGTCATGTGTCCAGTGTCAGCGTACTGTTAAGGAAGAGTCTCAAGAGTTTATCTTGTAAGGAAGCCACTGATGCGCAGGCCCATGCAGATGCTGAGGGATCTCTGGTTGCAACCAGAAAGCGCAAGAGTTCCGTACAGCGGACAGAATACGTCGTCAACTTGAACAAGGTAGCTGACGTGCGAGTTGACAAAGAAGAACTTGGCAACAGCAGGTTGCAGGTGCAAGCGACATGTTCATTTGAGGACGAAACCCAGGAAGGTAGCTGTGGGTCTAGAGTGTTAGTGGGAGGATCACAAGGTGGGCACTGCAGCTGCAGGCCATTCCAGGTTACGGTGCAGGCAGTGTTTGGAAAGACATGTGGCGGCAGACTTCTTGAGTCGCTTGCCGTAGAGAGAGAGAGAGAGAGAGAGAGAGAGAGAGAGAGGAAGAAGAGAGAGAGAGAGAGATGAGAGAGAGAGAGAGAGAGAGAACCTGTAAGTTCCATTTACCTGTGTCAAGAGGGGTTGACATTGTCGAAGATATGCATGATCAGTGTCATTGGAAGAGAATGACGTAGCAAAGTGTTGCAGGGGGTGGTATTTGTAGCACGTGTTGCATAGCGGTCGTGCACGGTTAGAGCACCTCAGTTATGAAATTTATATGTAGAGCGTAGTGTAACTGCCTGCTGTAAGTGCCTGCGTTAAGGTCGTGTGAGGCAGAATTGACCAGAGTGGTTAATGCATTCTGTGTTAATGATGTATTTAAAAGTGTTGTTGGAATGATGATGGGGGCATCAAAAGTAACAGCAGGGCAGAGTGAGGGGGGTGGGTTGGTTTTTTTGGGGGTTGGATTGGGGAAAGGTGAGTTAAGAATTTTTGGGGGTTTTAAACGGCCCGGCGTGGTTGTGGGGGGGGGTTTGGGGGGTTTTTTTGGTTTTCCGGGATTTAAAAAATTTTAGGCGGGGGGGGTTTGTCCCCCCCCGCCCGTTTAGTTTTAGGAAACCATGCGGGAAACTTGGGGGGAAACGAAACCAACCCCCCGCCCACCCAAAAGGGCATTTGGGGGGGAACCAAAAAAATTTTGGGGGAGGTCTTTTCCCCCCAAACCCCCCCATACCCACCGGCCAACCTTCCCCCTTAAAATTCCCCAAAATTTTAAAACCGCACGCTCGCCCACACCCATAACATTTTGGGGAACCAGGGTTTTTTTTTGATTGAACATTTCCCAAACCCAATTTTGGAGGCTAAACGTTTACTTTCGCCGGATCGGGGGCTGTACTGATATTAAAAAAAAACCCAAACGATTTGCTGTAGGGGGGGGGGGTTTCTCCGGGTTTTTTCTTAAAATTTTCGGGGGTTAAATTTTTTTCCCCCAGAAATCGACCAATTTTTTTTTCACTGATCATGTTTTTTTAAAATTTCTCTGGTTTTTGAATTTTTACAGATTTAAAATTTGTTTTTGTCCGGTTGGTTTTTTAAATCACAAAAATTTCAATCTCCCCCAAAAAAATTGTTCAAAGTTCCTTTTCCCCTTGTTTTTGGGTTTGAATTTCTTCAAAAAAAGTGGGGGACTGTCGCATTTTGGGTTTCCCTTTAAATTTTTTTTCCCCAGCCCCCCCTTTCATTTGGTTTTTTACTTTTGGTTTAGAAAAAGAAATGAACTTTGTTTCCTTGTTTTTTTCCCGGGGCCCGTTTTTCTTTTTTTTTGGGAATCAAAATTATTTTTTAGCAATATAGAAACCCCCCTTTTTGTTTCGAATTGTAAGCGAAAACACACATCATGCCCCATTCTCCCCTTTACTTGTTTTTCTTTATTTTTTGTGAAATTGTTTTTGCCTGTAAAAAGGGTAACTAAAAGTTGTTTTTTTTCCTAAGAAAACGGGAACACTTTCTCTTCGTTTTTAAAAGGGTTTCCAAACCCCTGGCATTTTTTAAAGAGGTTTTGGGGCAAAAAAATTATCATTTTTTGTCCGTCTTTTATTAAACATAATCAGTGAACACTTTTTTTTCGAGGAGAGAAACCCAAATTTCCCAGGGAGTGCCTTTTTCTCTTTTCAACCAAAAAAAGAGAAAACCCAAAAAAACAATTTTTAAAAAACTAGAAAAAAAAAAAATTTCCCAATATAAAAATTTCTAAAATGAAGATGAAATATATGCAATCAAAGATAAATTTGGGTGAACGTTTTTGTTTTAGCAACTTCGAAGGAAAAATTTTACAAAACGGCAGAAAAACTCGTACCCCGCATAGGAAGGAACCCCCCTTCTTTCCCTCCCATATGCAGCCAATGTACAGAAAGCCTTTCCCGGAAAAAAAAAAAAAAAAGAAAAAATTAAAAAGGCAAAAAGGGGAGAGAGAGAGAGGAGGGAAAAGGAGGGGAAGAGGGGGTTGTTGTACATGAGTAAGACATCAACATTTATTAACTCAACTGGTTTAAAAGCATTCAGGTGAAAAAGGGTCTCTTTTAAAACAAAGGACAAACTGTTTTCAAAAAGAGTGAAAAACACTCCCCGTGGGGCAGGCGAGCCCGTGGGCCACAATGTGAGCGCGCGGCGCGGGGGCCGTATTTATATATGTGTTTTGGTGGTGGGGGGGGGGTTTTGTGTGTGGGTTGTGTGGGGGTGTGGGGTTGGTGTGCGCGCCCCTTTTGGTGTGTTGAAATTTGTTTTAATGTGGGTTTTGTGGGGCGGGGGTTGTGGGGGTCCCGTTGTCGGTGTGTGTGCGGGTAGGTTGGGGGCCCCCGCGCGTTTTTCCCTGCGCGCGCGGGTTAGCCCCTGCCCCCGCGTTGGGGGCGGGGGTTTTGAGCGTAGGGGGGTGTATGTGTGTGTGGGGTGTTTTGTTTGTTTGGGTGTGGGGGGTGTGGGGGTGTGTGTGTTTGGATGCCCCCTGGGGGCTGTACCCCCTTCCCCCCCTCCCCCCCCCCACCCCCCCCTTTCAAAAACCCAATACAACCCCGGGAGCTGCTAACGTAAAATTCTCAAACGCCTGAATGGACTAGGGCAGCAAAAAATTTGGCAATAAAACATATACACCCAGGTGTGTATGTGGGGGTTTTGAGTTCGTGTGTGTGTGTTTGTGTGTGTGTGTGTGGGTTGTCGTGGGGTGTGTGTGTGTTTTGGGTTGTGTGTTGTGTGTTTGTGCTGTTTTTGGTGTGTTTTGGCGCGCGCGCGCGGTGCGCGTTTGTTTTGTCTGTTGGGGGGTTTCGAAAAAGGAAAGGGAAACCCAAAAAAAATGGAGGAGGGGGAGAAAAGGGAGAGGGGGGAAAAAGGAGACGGGAGGGGAGGGGGGGGAGGGGGGCCGGAGGGGAGAGAGGGGGAGAGAGGGGGAGGGGGGGAAGGGGGAGGGGGGAAAGGGTTTTTTTTTGGGGGGAAAAAAAAAAAGGAAAATTTTAAAAAAGATGGGAAAAGGGAAAAAATAGAGGGGGGGAGGGGGAGGGGGGGAGAGGGGGGGGGTTGAGGGGGGGGGGGGTTTGGGGGGGCCCGGGCTTTTCGGTAAATGGGGTGTTTAAAAATTTTCCATTAGTTTTTTTTTCTTTGGGATTAGGGCATTCTGGGGGTTTGTTTTTTTTTTTTTTTTTCCCCGGGGAAACCGTTAAAAAAAAATCCCCCCCCCCCCCCCCCCCAAACCCCCCCCCCCCCCCCCTTTTTTTTCCCCCCCCCCCCCCCCCCCCCCCCCCCCCCCCCCCACCCCCCCCCCCCCCCCCCCCCCCCCCCCCCCCCCCCCCCCCCCCCCCCCCCCCCCCCCCCCCCCAAAAACCCCCCCCCCCAACCCCAAACCCCCCCCCCCCCCCCCCCCCCCCCCCCCCCCCTTCAAAAACTTTTAACTTTTTCCCGTGATTTGCCCAAATAGTAAACAAAAGGGAAAGGTTCCCTAATTTGAAAGGGGGCTACACCTAATTCCTTTAAAAATTTTAACTCAAAATTTGGACTAAAACCCCCAATAATTTTGGGTCTGAAACCCCAAAAAAAATTAAAAAAAATTTTAAAATTTTTAATAAATTTTAACCCCAAAAAATTTAAGCGCGTAATTTTGGAAAGTTCTTTAAAAAATTAAAATTGGGATAAACCCAAAGGATATTAAAAAAAAAATAATAAAAATAAAATAAAAAAAAGAACTTGGGGCTTAAATGTTTTTCTTTTAACTCAAAAAATTTAAAAAAGACCACTAAATTCCCCAAAACACAAAAATCCCTTCAAGGGGGTTTAACAACATTATTGGAACATATAAAACCACCCAAATTAGGCTTTAAAAAATTCCCCAAATTTTTTTAAACAAAAAAGTAAAGGGCACCAAATCAAAAATAAACAAAAGTATTTTTCCACGGGACCAAAACAATAGGGAAAAGGGTGAAAACTTTTCTTTTTAAAATTAAACTTAAATGCGGGGAGAAAACCCCAAGGGCGGGGGAAAAAAAAGGGGGGGCCCTCTTTTTTTGGGGAAAGGGGGATGTAAAAAAAAGGGGAAAAAAGGACGGAACGTGGCATTGTGGGCCTCCACCACCCCCCTTTGAAGGGGGGGTTTTTTTAAACAAAAACCTGTTTTTGGAAAAAGATTTTTTCCTACTTTCCCCCAAAACCACCCTCCCCCCCCCCCCCCCCCCCCCCCCCCCCCCCCCCCCCCCCCCCCCCTTTCCCCCCCCCCCCCCCCCCCCCCCCCGGGCCCCCCTCCCCCCCCCCCCCCCCCCCCCCCCCCCCCCCCCCCCCCCCCCCCCCCCCCCCCCCCCCCCCTAAAAAAAAAAGAAAGAAAAAAGAGGATTTATGTGTTTTTATTCTTGTCGTGTGTGCTTTGGGTTTGCGTGTGTATGCGCGGTGCTGGTGTGTGTGTGTGTGGTGTGTGTGTGTGTGGGGGGTGTGTGTGTGTGTGTGTGTGTGTGTGCGCCGCGCGGTCGTGTGTGTGTGCACAAAAAAATTGCAATACTTTGGGGGTCAGGGGGTTGGGACAAAACGCCCCCCCGCCCCCATGCGATAAAGAAAAGAAAGCAAAATCAAAACCCGGGAGGAGTGGAAATTACCCCAGGTAATAATAGGAAATCAAAACTTAACACACAAGGGGAAAAAAGCAAAAAAAAAAAAGGCGTCTGTCCTGAAACCCCTTACCGTTTGGAGCAAGCCCCCGAGTATTACTTTAAAAACTTTTATGGCATTGAAAAGGGACCAAGAAAAAGATGCCCACAAAATTTAAACATTTCTGTTTTTCCCCCAAGCACGGGGTTTGAAAAAACCAAAAAAACAAAAAAAACATGGATTGAAAACCGCCCAATTTACACGTTGCCTCCCAAAGCCAATCTTACAAGAATGACAGAGAGAGAGAGGAGAGAGATGAGAGGGAGGGGAGAGGAAAATGAGAGAGAGAGAAAGGAGAGGGGAGAGAGAGAGCATGTTTATGTGACTGAGGTTTTTAAAAATTGACTAAAAAAAAAAAAAAAAAAAAAAAAAAGGGGGGGGGGGGAAAGAAGCGCGCGCGCGCACGAGAGAGAGGGGAAGAGAGGAGAGAGGAGAAGGAGAGGGGTGGGAAGAGAGGGGGAAGAGAGAGAGAGGGAAAGAGAGAGAGAGGGAGAGGGAAGACAGAGAGGGAGAGAGAGAGAAGAGAGAGAGAGGGGAAGGGGGGGAGAGAAGAGAGAGGAGAAAATTTCTATGAGTCAATAATTGGGGCGAGTTTTTAGGGGGGCACAGGGCCCTTACACACTCCGGCATCAATTGGCGGAATGTAGAAGCCGTAATTTAATGTTTATGGGGGGGGGGGGGGGGGTTACAAAAAGGCGCGCGCGCGCGCGGAGAAGAGAGAGAGAGAAAAGGAAGAGAGAGAGAGGGGGGTAAAGGGAGGAGAAAAAGAGAGGGGGGGAGTGAGAGGAGAGAGAGACAGACAGATGACAGAGGAGGAGAAGAGAGACAGAGACAGGCAGAGAGGGAGGAGGAGAGAGGGAGAGGAAAAGAGGGAGATTTCTATGACCCTCAAAAATTTGGGGGGGGGAAAAGGGGGGGCCACGGACTTACACACTCCCTGCATCAATTGGGCGGAATGTAAAAGCCCGTACCGAAAAGTTTTATGTTTGGGGGAAAGGTAAATTCCCTGTTCACTGAAATACAAAAAAAGGTCAAAATACCAAAAGTTGACCCACCCCAAATGAAATTTGCATAGCCACTTAATTTCTCCCAGGGAAACAAACAAACACCTTTGGGCCAAATCTTTTTCCCAAAGAGTTTTTCGGCCTTTCCCATCAACCCAAAGGAAAAAATTTGAATTTTGAGTTTTCGGGGGTAAAAAGATATCTCCCTTTTGGGCAAACTTTGTTTCCCTTTATAAATTACTGAAGGGAAATGGAAGGGAAACGGAAGTATGGAAGGGAAATAGAAGTTTTTTTCCCTTCGACAAAAGTGTGGGGGTGTGGGGGCGTATCCCAAACCATCGAAAAACGCACAGAGAGAAAGGGAAATGAGAGGTTGGGGTATGAAGGGGGAGGGGCGGGGGGGGGGGGGGGGGGGGAGCAGGTTTGGGGGGGGGGGGGGGTGCGGGCCCCCAAACAAAGGGCAGGGGAAAACGCAACACCCCAAATTTTTCCCTCAAGTCAATTCCACTAAAGGTTCTGTTTAAAGCCCCACGAGAGAAAATTTTTTGGGCATATTTTTTAACATACATTTAAAAGCTTTTTAAATTTTTACCCTTAAACCCCTTTCATCAGTCCCAAACGTCACAAAAATTTTCATAATGCTATTTCCTTTACTTTTCCCCCCCAAATTTTAAAAAAATTTTCCCTTTGGGGGAATCAAAACATTATTGTCTTTTTGATTGTAAAAAAAAAAACCTTTGGGCCCCCAAAAATGCACTCAGAAGGAGGGGGGAAAAACTACCCAAACCCGGGCAATCAAATCTCAATTTAAATCACATAAGGGGGAAACTTTTAAATAATTTTTTTAAAAGGTTTAAATTTTTTCCCAAGCAAATGACATATTCCATAATAGCAAAAGGCAGGGTTTCCCCTTTAAGCACCCTTTTTCCAAAAACGATCCCCACCCAAAACCCGGAAAAAACCCGTTTCAACCAAAAAAAAAATAAAAGGGGAAATTCTGTTAAAACAATAATTAAAAAGAGGGAAAATTTCTCCCAAAGGGGCAACTAGCATTTGCAGCGTTTAAAAAAAGAAAAAAAAAGGAACGAGGGGGAAAAAAAGAAAATGTTGGGGGGTTTTGTGTGTTTTTGTGGGTGTGTGTGTGTGTGTGTGTGTGTGTGTGTGGGGGGGTGGGTGGGGGCGTTTCGTGTGGGCGTGCGTGGTGGAGTGTTTTGGGGTGTGTGTGTGTGTGTGCGCGTGCGGGTGTGTGTGGTGTGTTTGTGTGTGTGCGGGGGTGGGTGGGCGGTGCGTGCGGGCGCTGGGGGGTTGGGAATGAAGAAATTTTTTCCACCCTTTAAAATTAAGAATTTCATTTTTTCTTTTTTTCGGGCATCGCCTTGTTTAAAAATTTTCCCCTGGGTTTTAGTTTAACTGGGCTTTCACCGTTTGTCCATTTTTTTTTTCGCGAGGATTTTTTTCCCTTTTTAAGACCCTGCAGCAAGTGCTGCCCAGTGGTCGCTGGCTCTTTTTAGCCCGTTTATAGTTTGGAAAATCCAAATCCTCGCCCAAAAAGGGGGAAAAACCAGACTTTTTTTTAGCTTAGCCTCTCCGGCCCGACCCCGTCCAGCGTTTTCCGGAAAAAAAAGCGAAAGGGTGATTGGGCTTGGTTTCTGCCCCCCGGTTTTCCTGTCGATGGGCAATTTTAAAAATCCTTGTCATGGCCGACCGCCCTTTCCCCGGAAAATTTTTCACACCTTCTGAATGCAAATCCTCCCCAGTTTCCGTTGGCCCCCCCCCTTTACGCCATACACACGACATTCCCGGTCTGTTTTTGTGTTTGGTTTTATTTAAACCGTTCTGTGCTTTTTGTTCTCCTTTGGGCGTCTGATTCAAAAAAATTCGAACGGAGTTTCGTTTTTCCCCTCTTAAGGCATTGACCATTGTCGAAAGTTTTTTTATTTTGTTTACTACATCGAAATTTCTGCCCCTTTAAAAATTTATCTATTTTGTTGGGCAGTTGACGTTTTTTTTATCCATGTCATTTCTCAGACTTTTTAATTTGTCTTGGTCGCGAAGTTCCTGTTTATCGTCATTTTTGACAAACTTTGTTCATGGCACCAAAACATCTCCCCCAACCCCATGTTATCCAACTTGATTCAAATTTTCCTGTCTTTGTTTCTTTTTTTGTTACCCTTTAAAATCTTTATTCGCTCGGGACTGCACAAAAATTTCGCTTTTTCGATGAAGGTTTCCCTTTGGGTTTCCCGCCCTGTTCGCCCCCTATTTTGAAAAAATTGGTTGGGGGGGGTTTATTACTACATTAATGTTGAATGTTGGAAAACCCTTTGAGGAGCCCCATCACCCCTTTATTTCTTGGTTTTTGGGGCACATTGCAGTCGAAAAGACACTCAGAAAAAAAAAAATTTTTCCGGCTTCAAAAAAAACAGTTCACTCTGTCTATTTTTTCACTCTGCATCAAACCACCCCATTCCCCTCCGGCCCCCATTTAAGAAAGAAAAAAAATACCCGAATATTTCCTTTTTTACGACCAAAATAAAAGTTCACCAATAAAAAAGGGAAAGGACTTTCCCTGGCCCAACCCCATGTGGTTACGACCCTGATCCCCCCCACACACTTATTTCCCACCGACATTTTTTTTTTTCCCCTCAAACTCGGCCGTGTGGGAAAAGCGACAGGGAACAGTTTCCCCTCCGCCGTGAGCTGTGATCGGACTCTTTTTTCCGGGTGTTTTACTCTTTTGGTTTGAAAAAGGAGATGCTTTTGTATACGGCAAGGAAGAGTTTTTACATGTTGCCCGGGGCTTGATTTGGGGTCAGTAAGTTTATACACGTCCCTTTTAAAAGGGGGGTTTTTAAAAAATTGAGAGAAAATTTTTCACGATCAAATTTTTAAAGTTTGAAGGGAATCGTTTTATGATTTTTAATTGGGTTTTTTGACACCCCTTTTTTGGGACGTTAAAAAAAAATCGGAAAATTTGGGACTGGCAGCCCTAAGCAGGGGCAAATGATTTTTTACTATTGTTTTGAATTGGGTAACCTTTTTATGTTTTATTTTTTTTTTTCAGAGGAACTGGTTACAGGGGAGTGATTTTAAATTTAAATTTTATCAAACCCAATTTATTTTAAAAGTTTGGTCGTGAATTTTCAGTTTTTAATAAAAACAATATTAAAATCACCAATATTTTGACATCTTTGAAAATTTTTATTGGGATTTTTCCCAAAATTGAAAAGAAGCGGTCGGGTCCCGTGACAAAGTTCGGGTGGATTTGTATAGAAAAAATGAGGTATTGGGGTTGTTATAAAAACATGTATTTTGTTCTAGTTTTACGTGGGGTGCAGTTCCCGGTAATCAATTCTTTCAACTTTAATTGACGATGGACATACACTATTTTGAGTTTCGTTTTTTTGAAAGGGGGCTTTCCCATTTTTATTATAAAACTGGAAAATTTAAAGGTCATATTTTGAAAAGAAAAAGGGGATAAATGGGATTCTGAAAAACCAAATTGTGAAAAGTTTTCCCAAAAATTTTTAAAATGGATGATTTTTTCAAGAATCTTATTTATAACATGTATTAATTTTTAGATTTCCCCAAAATTTAAATCCCTCCTTTGGTTACCAAAGGGGTACCCCGTTCGACATTTACAGGCCAAAAAAAGGAAAAAAGGGTCCACTATACAAGTGAGAAAAAAAACAAAGATCAGTGGGGTTTCTGTAACGCAAACTAACAATACAATTTTTAAAAGCAGCAATTTAAAAAAAAGCGCTTTAAAAAAAACCCCGCAGTAACAAAGGGAAAATTCAATGCAAAAGACAAAAGAAGGGATTTCTCCAATTTTAAACAAACGCAACTACCCGTTTTGTTTTGTCCTATCAAATTTACAGACCCAA
Organism: Conus ventricosus; assembly: GCA_018398815.1. NCBI lineage: Eukaryota > Metazoa > Mollusca > Gastropoda > Neogastropoda > Conidae > Conus > Conus ventricosus. The sequence continues at coordinate 60,117 of JAFLJL010018878.1, read as the reverse complement.
AGTCCCCCAAACCCCCGGTTTTTAAGTCAAAAAAAGTGAGAAAAAATACCAAAAACCCTGAATTCTGCAATGCAAAAAACCCAAAACAAATTTAAAAACAAACAAAAACAAAGCGTGAAAGAAATCTAGCCAGTAAAAAAGGCAAAAAAATCAAAGCAAGAGACAAAACGGACCACTGTCAAACCCTGGTGCAAGTCAAAACAATAAATCATTTCCGAGCCCGGTTGGTTTTCATTTACCCCACCACAAAACCCACACACACACACACACACACACACCACACCCACACACAACACAAAACCACACACACACAAAACAAAACTTTAAAACAAAAACACACACCAAAACACAACAACACCCAAAAACACAACACACACCACAAAACACACACACACAGACGCACACCCCACACGCACACACAACCCCACAACATCACGCGCCGTGCGTGTAAGAAAAGTTTTTGGGTTTAATAAATTTCTTTGATTACACAAGGCACAGGCCCTTTTTATTCTTAGACAAGGAGTGAGTATAAATCATGTGGAAACATAAACCCCCCACACCCTTTTTCCCCCCCTACCCAAAAACCCCCCCCATGCACCTCTCTCTCTTCTTTCTTTTTTCTCTCTCCTCTCTTTTCTCTCTCTCTCTCCTCCATATTTTCGCCCATGGTAATTTTTTTCTTTGATTTTAAAGGGGATAAGGTTGTTGGGAAAAATAGCGAGATTTCCTCCCGAACGTTCGAGAGCATATTGATTATTGGTGGGGATTGGAAACCCCCCTTTAGGTGTTAAAATGGGTTTTTATAGGGGAAAGTTAGGGGATACTGCCCCGTTGGGGAAAACAGGGGAAAAGGGTTAAACCCTGGGGAACTCCCTTTTCCCGCTGAAATAAAGTGGATGGGGGGGAATTTCGGCAAAAGTTTTTTAAAATCTTAGGGAACCCCCGGGTTTTGGGAGGGGGGAAAGAGTGGGGGTGGATTCCTGATAATTTTTTTTCAATCAAACAAAAGGGAAAAAGGGGTTGGAAGGGTAATGATTTGGGGGGAAATTTGTTTTAATTTTTCAGCGTCATTTAAAGGGGAAGGTGTGGGAAGGGTTTTAAAGATTTGCGAGCGCAGGTCTGTCTGTCTGGGTCTTTGGGTTTGAGATGGGTAAAGGAAAGGGGAAAAAAAGGGTGTGGGCAGTCTGTGGGGAAATGGTTTAGTTTGGTTTTCCCTTTGGGGGGGGGGGGGAATTCCGATGGGGGGAGAAAAGGAATTTGTAGGCACCGCAGTATTTAAAATCCGTATCTGTACCCGCGTTGATGGGCCCCCTACGGAGGACCACCCAAAAAAGGGCGTTTTTGCTGAAGGGGCCCCATTCTGGATGAGCCCTTGGGCCGGTGATGAGGCACCGGGTGGGCCCCCACGCCACGTGAATTGAGGTTGGGGAGGCCCGTCTGCCAGTTCCTTTGGCGCCCGGGGTGGATCAGGTCCTGATAGGGGCCCGGGCGAGGGGGGCCCCCGAGGAGTGGTTTAATTTTGGAAGGGCCCTGGCAATTTAACGACACTCCCCGGGTGGTCACAGACAGCCTGTAAGGGTGGCGGTTGGATGGGGGGATGAGGTTTTTTAGGTGATGTCGGGCCTTGGCCAAAGGAAAGATGGAGTGAAAGGGCAGTTTTTGGGGTTTGGGGAAGATTCACAGCATGGGATAAAGTTTGCATCCAGACTTCCCTTTTTGGGCAGAAAACCGCAGGACAGGAAATTCACCCCGACCGGACGATTTAAAATGACTGGGGTTAAAGGGAAAAAATTTTCAAAAGGGGCAGCAGCCCGGGGAAAAAAATTCATGTACCCCACATCCCCGGGAACAAAGTTTTGTACATGATTCGTTCGAAGGGGCAAGTCTTTTAGGGTTGACGAAACGCAGTATGAACGCCCATTATGAGCATTGTTGCTCTTCTGGGAAAACGTTGTGGGTTTTTTTAAAAAATCAAAAGGAGTGGAATTTGGGTGTGAGGGGGGGGGGGGGGGTCGTTATGATTTTGGGGGGAATGGAGAATTTTGGTTTTGGGTTCCGATCCTTTTTTTGTATCGGGTTTTTCTTGAATTGTTCCAGCAGGGGGAAAGGGGTTGGCCGGGGGACACAGATATGAGGTTTTGGGTCTGGCCTTTCCCCTTTCCGAGTTGGTCAGCCCCCCCATCGGAGGGGGGGGCAACCGAAAAAACTTTCCCCCTTAACAACAAAAGTTCGTGTCTTTGTCGTCCTGGGGGTTGTTCCACTGTGGGGGTTCTGTGCCAAGGCCCGGTAGATGTGTTCTTGAAAGAATGTTGAAAAAGGATGGAGGGGGGGATCCCGTGGAAAAAGTCTGAAACCCCCGTGGTTTTCTTGAAAATGAGCTTTTTTATCTTCATTATTTTGATTTTAAATTTCCCCGCTGAGTCTTAAAAGGAATGCAGTTTTTTGTGTTGAAGTCCCCTTTTTTTTGTTGAAAAACCAGGGAAAGCGCCTGTCATTTCTTTTAAAATGGGTAGGAAAAGGAAAAAACCGAAATTTTGGTACCCGGTCTAAACCCGTTTTTTATTCCGGGGGACTCCAAAACGGTTTTTTTTTCCCGTTCTCTACCCCACAAAATAATACTGTGTAGGGTTATTTTTTTTCAATTAAAAAAAATTTTTTAAATTTTTAGTTTTGTTTTTGCTTTAATCCTGGTTTTTCCTGATCATTTTCAAAAAACCCCATTTTCAGCAAACATTATCCCAAAGAGTCTCTGTCTTTTAAAAAACTGAGTTTTTTTTGCCCCCCAAAAATTGTTATCCCACCTAAATCTGGAAATTTTGTATGGCTTTCCCCAAGGCACTGCGTTGCAGAACTAATTATAGGGGCTGTAGATTGTGGCAGGGGGCGTATTAGCCAGGGCCAGGCGGTGTCAGGCACACGGCCCTTTTTATGTTCTTACTGCCGTTACCAGCAATTAGGGGCGTTGCCCCTGTGTTTGGGGGGGTGGGCTTTCTGGCTGTCCTGAGAAACCTGTTACCACCCCCACCCACCACCACCACCACCACCAACACCACAGCCCAGGTTAAACTGCCGAGTCATGTAGGCTTCTCCTTTCTCTCTCTCTCTCTGTCTCTCTCTCTGTCTCTTACCCCCACACACACAGTGTTTGACCAATCACCGGTTTTGTTGTTTTTAATCTACACTGCACTTTGCGACACCAAACAATCGGAATAAAAGACGTTGACAAGCTCAAAGAATATCTATGTTAAAGCAAGTTTTGGACTTACTTCGGGTTTGTGCGGCCCATTTATTTTCGGTTTGACAGTGACATTGTTCCTGGGGTTGACATTGTTTTTGGGGGTTGACATATAAAAGGTATTGGCACTGTTTATAGTTACGTGTTTTGGAGACAATCAGCCCAGTTTTTAAAATGACGGATCAGGCAACAACATCGGGAACATCAAGAACTGTTGAAATTTTTTTTAGCCAGCGTTCCACTTAAAAAAAAACATTTAGAAGATCAAATAGCGAAAAGAGAAAAGAGTTGGGGAAGATAAAGAGACAAGAGTAAAACCAAGAAGAAAGAGTAAAACTAGAAGGACAAAAATTAAAATCATGGAATTGATAAAGAAAAAAATGTGAAAGCTGTCTTGATGAATTAAAATTTTTCAATGGGATGTGGCAGAGGTTTCACAAGACATTTAAGGTAAGTTTATTATTATAATTTGTAGTTGTTTTTAAAATTATTGCATTTTTATGATAATAACTATATTATTTCTGAACATCTGTTTCTTATAAATAATCAAAGGTGCGCGCACAACACCTACCCCGCCCCACCCCGCGCATGCACACACTCAAGTCACCCCAAGTCACTTCTAAGTTCTTATCAAGTTCCCCTCAAGTCATCCTCAAGTCATCCCAAGTTCTTACTTAAGTCACCTTAAGTCTTTCCTCAAGTCATCCTCAAGCTGTCCTCAAGTCACCCTCAAGTCATCCACAAGTTCTTACTAAAGTCATCCTCAAGTCATCCTCAAGTTGTCCTCAAGTCATCCTCAGTCATCCACAAGTTCTTACTCAGTTCTTACTCAAGTTCTTACTCAAATTACCTCAAGATTGTAATTAAGTCATCCTCTAAGTAAAAACTAAGTTCTTATTTAAGTTATCTTATAATTATCAAAAAAAAAAGGGACAATCTATGTTTTTATCTTAAATAGTAAATGTCAATATAGTACACACACGCCTCAAAAACGTGTCATTGGGGGAGGATGTCTTGCTCAGTGTCTTGGCGTGAGATTGGTTAGCATAGATCTTAATGAAGTTCTTACATCCTAAGCAACCGCATTGATTACAGTTCTGGTCTATGGAAATGTCTTTTATAGATCCATGTCTTTATTTATTGACTTCATCTTTTTATAATACGCCATGTTCTATTTTTATCAAAAAAAATTTTAATTTAAGTTCTTAAAATATTATTGCATTTTAAATGGATCAAAATGATTTTTTGTTATTGGCGGTGGGTGGCGTGCTTGCTGTCTTCTGTATTTAGTGGTTCAGATTTTTTTGATTTCTTTTGTTTTTGTTGCCCTTTTTTTATATATTTTATAACCGTAATAACCGCCCCCAGCAGCAGCAAGGGCGCCAAAAATGGCACAGTTTTAATTTCAATATTCCATTTAAGACTTTGGTGCCCTTGAATCAACTTGTTCTGGCGTTTTTATAGCCCGGGATTGAAACAACTGTTGGCGGCGTTATGTTTTCATTTGAGCTATATTCTGTGATTGTACTGTAATTTTTTTTGTTTGTTCCACTCAGCTAATTTTTTTCCTGCCGCAATGCGTCCTGGATGAGGTGTTTTAGTGACCATTTCACCTGATTCAATGTTTTCTGATTCTGGTTCTGATGATTTTCTGGCTCGGTCATTTTGAAGGGAAATAAAATCTATATGATTAAAAGTTTTAATCCCCTGATTAGTGCGATAACAATGTTCCAAATCTGTAGTATAGATCACATCCTAGAGGGCTCTATGACTTTGTTAAAACTGGATCCTGCGTTAAATCATACGTAAGATCTTGTTCGAATCATGGGGGCAAAACTACTGACTAGTTTAGTGTACAAACAAGAACCGTTTGCCCCACACTTTTTTACCATTCTCGACCCCAACTGCACCTATACCTGTTATGATACTTTATAATGTCTTGTGGCGACATCTGTTGAATCTGTTCAATGCTGAATTCAGTTCCGAGGAACTGTTTTGTTTTTCCCCATGGGCCCCCAAAGAATACAGTCTTTCTTTTTTTGGCATAATAGCTTGCTCATCAACCTGGTCATTTGTAATCATAAGTTCAGGAAGGTTTTAAAAGATCATCGGTGTTCATGTTTTTATTAATTATAATTATTTTGTTTTTTAAAAATGAGCGCCGAAAAAATGTTGCCAACCTTGTATACCATTCTGCTGTTATTGGAGGTCTAAGTATAGGATACACAATGGGTTGGTAAAAGCTTGTTAAGAATTAAACCAGCGGATCTTGGCAAACTAGACTTTGAGGATTCAGCAAAACCGATTTTCTGTTATAGCAGCTTCATTCGCTACGAAAGATTTTTTAGTTAAGCAAGGAATAATTCCTGACAGTATCAATATGTAAAATAAAAAAATACATTTATAAAATGGCTTCACTCGTTTAAAGATGATAGTGGCGCTGTGGTGAATGCGCTTGCTTTTAGCGGAAGTAATTAGTGTTTAGTAAACTACGGGACGACGGCGAGGAAAAACATAAAAAAGCTGTGGAGCAAACTAGCTGCAGCACAAGAGCCTATGAAAAGCAGAGAATTGAGCAGTTAGATTTTTTTAATAACAAACTGAAAAACAGGGGGATGCAGCTTACACATTTAAAGATGTTGACCAGGCATAAAAGAATATTATCTTGAACGGCAAACCAATCGAAACATTGCCCCCCCCAAAATTCGTGACTTTTATCAACCCTCAGAAAAAACAAAGATGCAAGAAATCGGGTTTATTGTCTTTGGCATGACCGTCGTGTATTTTGTTGCGCATAATATTGGCTGAATAAAATGAAACAAATCTTTTATTCACCAAAAGGATATTGGAAGGGAATCCAGCAATAAAAAGCTAAGCCAAGCGGCAGGGGTCAGTGAACAAACAGCAAAGAATGGTTATCTAAACAAGCGATTTGGCAAATTATTTACCTGCGCCCAGCCGAATACGAGACACACTTGTGAATACATACCGAACGACACCCCTCAAATGGATCTTCTATATTTTCCCCATGATACGATTAGACGAAAAAGATTTTAAATACGCACTTACAGTCAAATTTACGTTTGCTTCAAGATACAAGATGCGGAACCATTAACAAAAGAGTGTTCTGCTGCTGCTGTCGCTATACAACTGATATATCAACGGGGGCCCCTTAAAATTATCCTCGCATGATTCAAGTCGATGATGGAAAAGAATTTAAAAGCCGAGGGAATCAATAAATTTTTTAAACATAGAGTTACCATTAAAAGAGGCATTCCAGGAGTTCACAGATCACAGGCTTTGGTTGAAAACTTTAACAAACAGTTATCTGAAAGCTTTTCTCCTACCAGTATCAAAAGAGAGCTGATTGACAATTCTCGCAACACAGAATGGGTTAGAAGACTGCCCTCTGTTTCTTCGTGCAATGAATAATGAAGAATTTAAATTAACGGGTTCTAAAACCAGTACAAGCAATAAAAAAAACAAACAAAAAATGTTGTTGAAGACTCCAGTAAAACCCAGCAAACTATTGCCATTTGGCTTGAAAGTAAGGTACCTTTATTTGCCGGGAGAAGCAGAAGGGGACACTCGCATCAGGGCAACCGATCCAGTTTGGAGTGTTGATCCAATGAAATAAAAAGAATTGTAAAAATGAATCCGCCCGTGTATTATTTACGAGAAACTGACACAACAAAACAACCAGCTCCTCAAAGATCTTTTGTGAAGGAAGAACTGCAGATAATCCCACCAGACACAGTTCCGCTTTAATTAATTACGTAAATATATTTTGAGTTTAAAATGGAAGCTCAGAAGGAAGCGCAGAATGAACAAAAATGATAAATGAAAGCCCTTGGAATTGATGCGGGAATCATATGATTTGAATTCTGCTATTAGGCAAAATTTGCGAGGACTCATCAGCACATGGCAAATGCATCCAGATCGCCTACAGCCCAAATCCCAAATTTTGACTATCAAAAATGGGATAAGGAATATCTTGAAATAATAAAAAAAATTCGAGCGCATCAAGCAAACATGAGAAAAAAATTGTCTGAATTGGAGGTTGATATGATTGATTTCTAGATAAAGTTGAGGAAAAAAAATGGACCCGAATATATACCCGAAGAAGATATAAAATTACGCTGTTCTCCCCGTGCCGATTGCATATGAAAACTTGGGTTAACAAACCCCACGTTTTGTGTTTGTTCTATCTAACGACTTTTTTGTTACAACTGTTGTGTTGATCTCATGTAGATTAGATCGCAGTTTTACGTTGTCATGATGAAAATTTTTTTGCCAAAACAATGCTTCTTTGTAGTTGTCATGTGAATTTTGACTGCACAATGCTGCGAGATATTCCTTTGCTTTCTTAAAGATTTTCTCCTGGCTCGAAATACTGTACATTTCGACCTTAAACCAATAAACTCCTTAATCACCCCTCTGGTAATTCATCCTTCATCTTTCCTAAAACCTTCTTATTAACGGATGAATGTAAAGGCGAACCTTTTTGGGTAATAGATGTATCATCCATCCCGCATGACCTTAGCCACTTCGATTTCCATGTCTTTATAGATGTCTTCAGTAGGGATAATCTATAACAAAACTTATCTGTATCTGTGTAAAGTACTCTGGACTCTGGATACAGGGGTTTAAAAGTAGTCATAAAGAAATTTTAACATCAAAGCTTTGATAATTCTAAAACGGTAAACCCGATAAAAACAGGCTTGTCCAATTTGACTGTCTTTTTCTTCATCTTTATGCCAAAAAGCTGATCATGAAATCTTCTGAAGTCCTGATAATTTGGTTTTGAAGTCAGCTTAATTGCCTCGTTCTCTTTGGTGGACCAATCTGACATCTTTGCGCTTGTGCGGATTCTCCATAGTCTTCCGAAACAGCTGTTGTTCATTAACTTGAAAAAGTCTTTTTCTGAAGCATCTGTGGATTTGGTTCTAAGATCAGTGTTCTTCATGATGTATGGTTTCATGAACTGTTCTTGATCAAAAGCAATTATGCGATGAACAGCTGTCAACTTCAAACCATGTCTTAAATAAAATTGTAGAAGTCTGTAATGACAGACATAATTTTTTTTGCCTCGAAGATTAGGCACAAGTTTAGGCGGCTCTCTTGGATTCGTCTTTAGACTTTCTGCTGCTAATGGATAGTCATTATGCAGGTCATGGAGTTCATGAGGATATTCTAAGTCAACTTCTAGAATGTATCCACGCTGTTGATCAGGCGCCAACTGCCCAACCACTTTAATGCCTTTGAATATTTTTTGGATTGTCTTTTGTGTACATTTTAAAGTTGCGTAATGGAAGTGATTGCGCATTGCCAACCATACAGATTGTTTGCATCTTAAATACATGAGATAGTTAGACCTTTTACTCGGATTCATAGTCGTCCAAGTATTTGTTGTTTGCTTTACAGCAATGATGCGAGCCATACTAATTCCCCCCACGCAATCCGTTTTCAATCATCTGATCATTGGTAAATCTGACAATAAATCAATCTTTACTCCAGTAAACTTTAAGAAAGCATCCCAACTCATCCGGGCGCAGGAAATGTAATGCGCAGGATCCAGGCTATAATGTTTCATGCAGGTCTTCCTGTAATTTTAAAAATATCCGCCAACAAACATACATCAGCCATCAAGTATGAGTCATGATAGTCTCCATCGTTTTACACTCTAACTTCTGCCACGCATCTTGAGCATGCTGGTAATCAGAATCGCTGACGCCCTTCCCTCTGAGACTAGAAAGAACGCGCCTTTAGGAGGAAGTGTGTCTTCATCAAACCTTTCCCAACTGTTCATGTACTCATAAGGGTAAACGCCCTTTCTAACAAGCGTTGGGTCAAAATATTCTTCCGTTATTGGGCAAGACTTTAAGGACATAGCCAGCGACTCTAATGAAACCCATCATGTGCTGCATAGAGTCATAAAAAGACATGTTATTTAAAGTGAAACACATGTACTTTTCTGATGACTGTGCAATGCATGACACCCTGAAGGCATCGCCCACTGCTTTCATTATAAGATGAGAGTCGTAACCTCGCAAGTTATGAAAGAATACAGGCAGCTTCCATGTCTTTGGTTCAAACTTTAGTTGAAGATTGCAGTTGTTGTGCGCTGCTCCTCTGAACTTTCCACTAATGTGATCATGGTCTCTTACTTTTGGATTGGCTTCCTCACTGAGTTCTAAACCACAAATCCAACAGTGAGTGGCTGAGTCATACTGTTGTTGGGCTTCAGGCGTCATCATGATTTCAGATAAATTCAGATTATTAGAACAATCATTACGCACTTGCTGCATGCGCTGTAAAAATCTTCTAGCCGCATTTGGGCCTCTGTATAATTCTGGCGTTGAATGAGCGCCATCCGACCTAACAACAATGAAAGCAAATGAACAAATCTGATGATTACTCATTAAGACTGTTTTTCGAAGTTTTTGTGGCGCTGGCCCTTCATAAGGAACAATAAGCGACTCGAAGTCTGCGTAAACTACGTATGGAGAATTTTGCATCCGTTTCCAGTTCTTAAAACTAACTTTACTACCTTCTGGGGGCGTAATTAGTTCTGTATTACAGTCAACTGGGCCAATACAATGTTTCTTATGTTCAAGCGCGGCTGGAACGGATGGCATTCTTGTTAAACATTTTCTACAGAATTCTTGTTTATGCCCAATTTTTGAAGTATGAGCCAATAATCTACTCATTGTGCGTATCAATGTGTAATGCGGTAGCCCCCTGGTGAAAACATTAGTAGTAAGTCAACATGATTTTTGTCTGGCTCGCCAATCGTTGGACTGTTCGTGGACACTTTAATAGGCACCAAATTTGTTTCTTCATCCCATGTGTATACATTAACAGTTATTGGTTTGTTTTGTTCTTCAAACTGATCATTTGGTCTACACTAACAGGAAAGGACACCCCACTAAAGTTAAGATCATTGATGTAAGGGTGATAGTTAGATACTCTCTCTGCGTTTTTGCGGATATAATGCAGCCTTGCGAGAACACACCACATGAAACATTTGTTGTCTGTATTCTTTATGTTTAGAACTGCTCTTTTTGCAACTAATGCTGGAGGTAGTGGAATGTAAGACCTGCCTACAATCGGCGCATACTTAGCTGTTTTAATCTGATCTCTAAGACTTCGCCCTCTGGACCAACCAGAGCCTCTCATTTTAGCTTCTTCAGCGGCTACATCAAACTTTGTAAGCAGTTGGTCTGCCCAACCGAGTGTTAAGTCATTATGAGAAAGAATAGTCTGTTGTTTAGTCGAGACCCAGACTTCTAGGTTTTCTTCATTTATTGTTATATAGTCGATTAAAACAGCTAACATTACTTTAACTGGTGGGTCTATTGTTAGTTTACCCGGAACTTGAGAAATAGCATGAGCAACACTTGCCTGTACGTTTGCTGGATCAATGACTTCTAGATCAATATCATTCAGTGCTCTTGATAAATCTTCTTGCATTGCTTCAAACAATTCGTCTGGACCTTCATATATTTTATCCATGCTGAGTTTCTTTTCTAACTCAAAATATTTATTTAAATCAAAAAAATAATTAATCAATATCGATAGTTTTTTTGTGCTTGGACTCATAAACTAAAGTATAAACACCTTTGGCGTTGTTAATGTGAGCTGTTTAGAACAGAGTTTAATGTTTCGTTTACTTTTTTTAAGCATTCCTTTTTTATCTGCTCGGGGTCTGGCTGTTGAGAAAAACTTGTCCTCGCCTTTCTTTGAAGATCAAACTTTTGTCTTTTGTAGTCATCAAAATCGGCCTGTAAACGATTAAATTCTTCGTCCGTGATGTTTGAGTCAACTAGTGCTTTATTTATTGTCAGTTTGAACGAGCTAAGTTTAGCTGTTATTAGTTGAACCATAGCTGTGTGCTTTTGGAGTTTAGTTTTAATTTTTTGCCAGCAGCACTTACGGCTAATGAACACACGCCAAGAGCTAAAGACAAACCTCCTAGAGGTAAAGCTGCGGGTGCGCCTATGCCTGTTGCTAAGAGACCAACACTCGTTCCTGCTGATAGAGCACTTATAGTCGATGCTCCAGTATTAACATAGGTAACAGCATTAAAGGCAGCAGAATACCTTCGTTTAGCTTTGCTGTATTTGAAAGGTCTTGCTCTAGTACTTGCTGCATTTGCGTAATGTTTGTTAATCTAAAGGTTTTTATGTCGGGGGTTTCTACTATCTCTTCTCTTGGCGACTCCGGTTGCTGTAGGCACATTTGGATAAACTTGAACAGACATGCTTTTTATAAAATAAAAATAATTTAGTATTGTATATCTTTTAATCTGTTATCTTCAATATTCAGCTGCGCATCATATATTAAAAACAAATACACGTTAAGTGGTTTATCGGCCTCTTTTTCTTTATCAATTTGAATGTTTATTATGTCTCTGACAGTTCTCCCGCTTCCATGTAACTGATTATCCTCTGTTGACCTTAGGTCAATCCATAAACCGTATTTCGTTGTTAAATAATGATCAAGTCTAACGCTGTGAAGATGTAGATCTTTAGACACAAGGTCAACTGTTGGATTTCTACACCCCCCGCCTCCAAACAGTTTTCTTATTTCATCAAATGCTGATAAGGTTTAAGCCCGCTAGCGTAGATTTGGTTAGGACTACCCTCAATTGTACATTGCACTTTTGTTATTTTAGGATTAATAAAATTTTTCAGTTTGTCTTTCGAATGGTCCTTCATCTTCACACAGCAATAAAATACCTTTAAGCGATCTTGCTGCGGCACTAAAACTGAAATTCCATATAGTGTCTGCCCTGCTTTTAGGATATTTAGAATGATGAATCACTCTTTCGTTAATATATTGCTAATTTTGACTGATATTGTTGCTGGATCATCCTCGCTAAGTTAGGGTTGCTAACGATGTCAAACTCTAACGAGATGTCAGAAATGCTGTACTTTGCTTCGGTGGTCTGTAGATTAATAACAATTTGTGGTCATTAAAAAGTTAGTTCATATGACAATCTGTCTTTTAATGCTCCTTGAAAGTAGGGGGCATGCGCTTTTAACAACTCAAAATCTAGGGTATGAAAAAGCGATTTCCATACGCATAACTTACGGCTACAAACCTTTTGCCGTCTTTAGCGTCTGCGGCGCCTATTCTATGTTTTAGTGCTTCTTCATTTTCGATTCCTTGAAACGCAAGATCACCCCTTTCGTTCCCGGTTAGCCATAGATCAGAATAGGTTAAAAATATGTCTGCATTATGTAAAAAAATATTTCTTGCCCCTCAAGTTTTTATAGAAATTTTCTTAACGATTGCCCGCCCCAGATTCTGTACAACTGTCCTGTTTGGGTCTGTTGTTGAAGCGAGTTCTATTTTGAAAGTAAGACGCGCAGAGCCTGGCACAATCACTTCATCGCTCCTAGGTCTGGAAATTTAACAGTAAGATTTGATCCGCATCAATAGTAGATGGATTATTTGGAACAGTAATATTCCGCTTATTTCCCTTCACGCCAAAGGGTTCTTTCAGTCTTCTATGCGGGTCAAGAATCGAGCCATATGCTTGTGACATTTTTTTATAAAAAAAATTAAAAGTTAATTATTTAAAAACATGGCAGGCATTGAAGGTGAAGAAGATTATGATGTTTTAGATCCTGGAGACGACATGAGTGAAACGGCTCCTTTGATACAGCATCGCTCAGCGGCCATCAATGTGGCATGAATTAACAGAACCTAAGGTTAGATCATTGTACCAAAGTTTAGGCCTAGAACCTCCCGAATTTATAGCCCCTGGGGATTTTGAAGTAAAAGATGGTGGCCATTTGTATGTGAAAAACGATCAAGGAAAACCTGTTCAGCTTACAACTAAACGAGATCCCATCAAAGTTTTTTGCCATAGGTACAATTAGGCAAAGACTCCCTATGAGCGTACAAAATCGCCTTGGCATTGCTAAACCCAAAAATTTGATTGGGAGGCAGTTGCTAAACTTCAAAACACACTACAAGAACTCCCGACAGATAGCCAAATACAAAACATGGAGCTTAAGATTTAAGTCAAACAGCGGACAAAATAATGCAAGCAGAAACCCGTTTTTCAGAAGAAACAGCATTAAAAACTATCCACGACCCGCCGCTACAGAAACAGAATCTCCTACCCGTGCGAGAATTATTAGCCTTGATCGTACTTTAAGAACTTTCAGAGGCGAATTAATAAACAATGCTGCAAAACTGAGTGAACTAGATAAGCATATAAAAAGAGAAAAAGAAAAACTCGTTGAGGCTGACGACTCCATCGTAGGGCGTGAGATTAAAGAAAGAATAATACAAAGACTAAAAGATCTTGAACAAGAAAGATCAGCAAGACTAGAAGTTCTGTCTACTAACCGAGAACAATTACGATCTCAAGTGAGCAGAATAAGAGAAACTATCCAAAGAATTTTATATGAAGACACAACGCTAGCAGAACGAATACAACACTGTTTAGAGAGCAGGGAGTCACATTAGCAAGCGTTATAACAGCCTTAGGATTTGCAATAAGTACACTGGTGATGGCTATTACAGGCGGTGGTGGTCAAAGTCCAGTGCCTCCACCACCATTTGCCTCCATCACCCCCTGATAAAACATGGGTAAAAAAAACAGCTTGATCATCTTGCGAGTTTATTAAAAAAATTAGCTGGTAAAGCTATAGACTCTTTACCTGGTATATTAGGAGGTATTGTTAGCTGGCTTTTGTCTACTGCAAGCAAAGTAGTTGGCTTTATGGCCGAGCACCTATGGACATTAGTTCTCTTAATAGTTGGGTTACTCTTTAGTAAAATAAAGAAGGAGTAATCCTAGGCCAGTTAATCCAAAAACAAGCGCTGTCTTTTCATATTCATGGCCATTATTTTCTTTGGCTCGTGGACTTCGTGTTCTTCAATGGCCTTTGGGCTTTGAACCGCGGGGATTGGATGACTTATTCTTGGGGGGTCATCTTGCTTGTTTACTGCTTGCAATATTACTGGCTCAGAATTTATTTCGTTTTTTTCCGACTTTCTGTTCATTGCCTGCCACAAGGATTTCATTGTTGTAGTTTATTATTGTTCCTATCTGGAGTCTGAGGTCAGAAGGTAGCATGTATAAACCAGTGCCAACAGCAAAGTCTACTTCGATCTTGCGTATTGTAAAACATTTTGGTACCTTTTTATACTTGAAGGTAAATCAACTGTAGAATTAATGGCGTCCTCTAATTTGCTAAGAAACTGTTTTGTGCATCAAAGCCAGTAGAAGGATCATTTTATGCTCGATCTTGTCTGTGCTTGCGAACCCAGCAAACACCAAACGTAAGTACGAACAAGTCGTTTTTCGTTTTATCCTGCTTTAGTTAGGCCCTTAGAAGGTCTAAAAAGATAAATGTGTCCATGCTGTTTTATGTTCTTGCTCTATGGACCCGAGGTGAACAGCCGTGCCTGAAAGAAAGATGTGTAAGGAGGATTCCAGTCATAGTTATACTTTCTGTGCACGCCCCAAAAATAAGGGGTGCCTAAGCCATGATTAAGATCCAACTCTTGTCAAAGTCTGCTTAACATTAATATTGAATTCGTTACAGATCCTTTCAAAAGCCTTCATGTCATTCTGTTTTCTAAATGGATTAAACGGTTTGTCATTTTGGCAATGGCGCTTGCAGTTCAGTCAAAATACGTCTGAAGGTGTAATAGAAATAAATCTATACACTGACCTCACCAAAGGAACAGGATGATTTTAAAAATCAGCATACGACCCCTCCACACCCAGTTGATGCACAAAACACAGCAAAGTTTAACTGGGTTTTGAAAAAAACTGCATCGGATGACTGAACACACTTTCGCGATGTAGTCTTTTTTAATGGGGGGTTAAGATATCTGCTTAATGGAGTACTCAACCTTTACTTGAAAGGTGTTGGCCTGAGTCACAGAAATGTCAAGGGTGCCAGTTGCTATATTTTTAAGATTGTAGTGCGGCCCAACAGAATTTTGCATCAGTATATTTAAATGCACTCATTTTTATTTCGTTTTTAAAAAAAGTTTGTAACAATAACAACTCAAGACCGTCCTTCGGTTTTAGAACTGCTATTGATAACAATTGCAGAACCAGAACGGTCGCACTCCATGAAATATTTTACAAAGTCGTATGGTTTAATATAAGTGAATCCAAGAAAATAAATAAGGTTCTAAAAGTTGACAAAACAGGGGCCAAAGTTAGCCAGTTAACAATACCTGATGGTTATTACGGTTTTGCTCACTAAAAGAAGCAATGAGTAACTTTGACATTACTCTCAAACTAACAATGCGAATCTGAAAACAATGTTAACATTCAAGCCTGAAGAAGAAGGAGGTTACTATTTTGATAAAGAGCTAGCTAAAATGTTAGGCTTTGCAGCTAACAATCATAGATTTAGAGTTACTCCAAGCAAAACTACTTATGAGGGAGAAAATCCGCTCGATCTTGCATTACATTCATTACTCTATGTTCATTTGGACGAGCTGAGCACTGATGAAACTTATATGATGGAAGCCCTCAACTGTTTTAAGAGCTCTTCCGTCAGGGAAAGCTGCATATTGCGATTATGAAATTATACAATTCTCCTAATTTACAGTTTAAAAGATTAGTTTGTGGGAGGGTCGAATCATTTAATATAAAAATTGCAGACAAAACAGGGAAAGTCGTGAAATGTGATAACCTGCACATTGTTTTGGAATAAAATAATAAGTTGTACTAAAAAATGTCGCGTGGCCAGAAGAACCAGGAGTTACATTAGCGCCTGTGAGGTGTATAACTTTAGAATTAAAAGACCTTGCAGACTTTGCGGACTTTGAACAGAACGGTGAGATAGGCACTTTGTATGGTTTGAGTACACTAAAGATGGTGATTATAAACGCAAAGAGGTTGCGACAACAAAAAGTTTCCTAAACTAGAGCAACTGCGCAATGTAGAAGCAAATAATGCTGGCCAGTATGAATATAAAATAGTTCGAAAACCTGACAGCAAATGGCACTTAGAACCATATTTAGAATGGGACATAAAATTTGAATTCATAAGCCCATTTACATTTTTTAGCCGTCAAAAAGTTTCAGAAAAGCATTCAACTCTGGCCCTTTACATGTAAGTCTTATGCCAGAGGACAATAGTCGGAAAGAGATTGAAATAAAGCCGTATGGGAATAAACAATACATCCTCCACAGAAGAGAATCAGTTTTGAAAGATGCTTCTACAAAATTACAGTTCATTCCGCAAATGAAATTAGGAGACACGTTCACAATGATATTTGAAATTTCTGTCTTAAAAGATGTGGAGAGGGATGGGGTTGTGGGCGTAGTGACGTCCTTCTAAAAGGAATTCTAATTAGCTGGCAAAACTTAGACGTTGACAGTCTTAAAGTTACCGTCGTCATTCTTCACAATGGTGAGGATATTAAGGTCATAACAACAAGCAAAAAAATCAATATTAGTCTAAATAGAAACAATCTTACAGAACTGAATTGGATTAATCTTACACATTTAGGCCTTATAGGGTTTTATTATACTGAACAAGTTTTGACAGAGAGCATGATAAAAACAATAACTGGATTAGATTAAATTCTAGTATAAAACTATGGAGCGGTTAAACTTTATGACAAAAACCCCTCATTGTTCATTGATTTGTGGACAGACTGGTTGTGGAAAAACATATTTGTCCTCGACCTATTACAAACAGTTTATCGTTATAATTTTGATCATATAGTAATTTTTCTGCCCAACACTTAAATGAACAAAGCATATCATAATAGAAGGTTTATATGGGCGGATGATGACATATATTTAATTAATCCCAGCAATAAGCTGAGTGAGTGTTTAGAACACTTTTATAAATTGTTTGAGGGAACGCAAACACTATTTATTATAGATGACTGTTCGGCAGAAGAGACATAGTTAAAAAAGAAACACTTTGTCAAAACTGGCTTTCAGTGGAAGACATGCTGGATAAGTGTGTGGATTTTATGTCAAAAATATAACTCCGTTTTAAAAGACTTTAGAGAACAGTTAAAACTGTAGTTTTATTTCACATGAAAGACAGAGACTCATTTGATGAATGTTTGCGCGAAAATGATGTTATTGAAAATGATCAGGAAAAACATAGGATTAAGCAAAAACTAAAATCAAAAAAGTTTAGTAAATTAGTTTTGAAAACAGAAAACCTACACATATGTATTTTTGTGGGGGTAGAGAACGGGAAAACCCGTTTGGAGTCGCCCGGTCGAAAGGTTGAGCCCGGGGTGAGCCAGAAATCGGTGTTTTCCTTTTCTCTTGACTTTTTCTTTTTATTCCGGGTCTCTGCAGAAGTTTGATTTTTTTTCTTGGTTTTAACTTTTTTACGTCCTCATGAGGGTGGATCCTGTGATGGGTTTCGATCTCAAAGCACGGGGGTCTTCGATGTTTTTTTAAACCGCCCCCAGCGAGCCGACAAACATGGGTCACTGAGGAGAACGCTTTGTGTTGGGGTAAAATAGAGGGCACGCTTGCTACTACTTTTTTCTTTTTCCTTTGGGCTCAAGCCCGTCTGGCTTTTTTTTCTCATAAAAGGAAAATCGGATCTGAAGAATCTCCTGAAGGTAATGAGGGAGGGACTGCTCTTTTTTTTTCCAGTCTTTTTCCCATTTTCGTGCGGATTTTGGGGGGAAAATAATCCCCCCCTGTGTTGTAGCTCTGTTAAGGGTCCTCCTCACCCAGTAAATGTAAACGGGGGCATAAAGGGGGAGGCAGCTGGACTGGGAGACCTTAGGAGAAGAGGGTTCTCAGGCCCGGAGTCTGAAGGCGGGCTTTCCCGGGAAAGTGTGATAAAGTGGGGCGTGTGGAGAAAGGGGCGGGGTCAATTGTTTGTGTCCCTTTTTCCCCGGGAAGGGGACCAAAACGTTCAACATTCACACTCAGGGCATCCCTTGACACGTCTTTGCCTTACATAAAAAATTTGCCAGGGGATTTTGGGGTAAAAACGGGGGAAAGGGTCACAGACTTTTCTAGTTAAAATCGAGACGATTTTGGTTGTGCTAAACTGCATGGAAGAGACTCAGGGTATATTGTCTATGGAAGTTTTGACCACCCCTTTTGGCATCAAATTTTTTATGTGAAAGAAAAAACCTTGGTTACATAGACCAGTATCTGTAAATAGACTGTTTCTCCCCGATCAGTTCGCACTGGAAAAAAAAAATCCCCCTTTTTATTATATCTTTGGGTACGCAAAAATTTTTCTTGATTTTCCTGTCTGAAGTATATCACCCATATTGGTGGGCAGCACACACACACACACCACACAAACCACAAATATCATAAAAGTTCAAACACTCGGTCCCGGGCTTTCCGCATATTTTTTTTAATGGTTTTAGCCCACTTAAAAACCAAAAAAGAAAGTTTCAACCCTGGTTATTTTGCAAGGACAAGGAAATTTATTTTGGAACATTTCACCACAACAAAAACCTTTTCCAGTTTGTTAAACGGGGACGTGGAAAGTAAAACCGGTTTTCAACACGCTCTTCACAGAGGAGCGGGAGGGCTAACTTGCACGTGTAGTCAAAAAGAAAAAGAGGTCATGAAAAATTTTTGAGAAGGGCTCTGATTCCCTTTCCCTTTATCAATCAAAGTAAAAACACTGTTTGTTAATAACGGACGATCATGACCTCTTTGATATTAACCACACGATACAATCCACACACACTTTGTATCACTGTCAAAAGCCTCTGGAATCTTGGGGGTCCCGCATAATCGGTAAGAAAGGAAGCTGAAAATACACGTCCAATCATAGGCACCACCAGCAGAGAGGAGAGAGAGAGAGAGGAGAGAGAGAGAGAGTGAGGGGGAGAAGAAGAAGGAGAGAGAAAACAGAACACGAAAACGAACTGTTTAAAAATTTTCTTACGCCAGTGACTGGGGGGGGGGGGGGGGGGGGGGGGGGGGGGGGGTAAGCACAAAATAATCATTGAAATCGAAAGAAAACCATAAAATAAAAAACAATCAATTGAAAGCTTAAAATACAAGCAAAAAAAGGGCCCTATTCGACATCCCGTTTAATGTTATTATAAAAGTAAAAAAAGTAAATACGATAACCCAAAATTTTATACTTCCCGTTGATTCCTTTTTATTTGAACGTCGACGTCCCAGTTTAAAACCCTGTTCGTATTTTCAATGCCTTCATATATTGGAAAATATTTCACTGAATTTTCGTATTTTCAGTTTTAAACTCCGAATTTTCCTGATTTGGGGAACATTCTTTTGAAAAAAATCCCCTTTTCCACGTCAGCACTGTAATTTTTTTCAATGAAACAAAAATGCGATCGTCCTCCTAAGGAAGCCCACAATGGAAAGGTGACGTGTAGATGACAGTATTTAACCATCTTTTATGGGGGTTTAACTAAAGTCCCGTTCTGAGAGGAGAGGAGGGGAGGAGAGGAAGAGAAGGGGGAAAAGGGGAGAGAGAGAAAAGGAGAGAAAGAGGAAGAGGGGAGGAAGAGAAGAAAAGGGGAGAGAAGAGGAGAGGGGAAAAAGAAGAAGAAGGGGGGAGAAAGGGGAGAAGAGGAGAGGGAGAAGGGGAAGAACAAAAAAGGGGAAGAAAAGGGAGGGGAGGGAAGAAAAAGGGAACCCGAAGCGGTTCTAAGGGGGTTTATTGGCAAGAAAAGGCTTTTCCGGAATTTTTAATTTTTTTTTCCCCCATGTTTTTTGCAGGACAGAAAGGGGGCTTTTGGGTAACAAGATGGCTTCAACCTGAATTTTGCATTAATTTGGGCCCAATTAGTTAAAAGATGGAAACCTAAAATTTTTCTTTTTTGGGGCTTGGGTTTGGGTCCCTTCTACTCTTCTGTCTTTGTCTCTGTCTGGTTCTCTTTCTTTTCCTTCTTCTTTCCCCTTCTCTCCT
>JAFLJL010018878.1:27500-35000 GCA_018398815.1 Conus ventricosus | reverse complement strand
ACGTTACCTGTTCTTGTTATCACATGTTGAAAAGATCTTTGAGAGAGAGAGAGAGAGAGAGAGAGAGGAGAGAGAGAGAGAGAGAGAGAGAGATTTCCTTTATCCTCCAACGTTCTTCTATCTGTTTATCTACCAATGCTCACTAACGGTTTCCCTGTCCATTCCACACTACAATGTTTGAGTGTCGGCAGAGTCACGGGACTGTTTGAGTGTCGCAGAGTCACGGGGACTGTTGAGTGTCGGCAGAGTCACGGGGACTGTTTGAGTGTCGGCAGAGGCACGAGGGACTGTTTGAGTGTCGGCAGAGTCACGGGGACTGTTTGAGTGTCGGCAGAGTCACGGGGAATGTTTGAGTGTCGGCAGAGGCACGGGAATGTTTGAGTGTCGGCAGAGTCACGGGGAATGTTTGAGTGTCGCAGAGTCACGGGAGAATGTTTGAGTGTCGGCAGAGTCACGGGACTGTTTGAGTGTCGGCAGAGTCACGGGGGACTGTTTGAGTGTCGCAGAGTCACGGGGACTGTTTGAGTGTCGGCGAGTCACGGGGATGTTTGAGTGTCGGCAGAGTCACGGGGAATGATTGAGTGTCGGCAAAGTCACGGGAATGTTTGAGTGTCGGCAGAGTCACGGGGACTGTCGTCGCATGAAAGTGGCGGCGCCTCCGGAGAGAAGAGACGTTCACTTCACTAATTAACCCCCGGTTCCCTGACCAAGTCCTCATTGTCGTCAAGTAGGGGTGAGTCATAGCATGTTCGATGAGAACAGGCCTCACTGAACACCCCTACTCCACGACACTGCAGTGGCTTTTGTGGCAGTGTGCTCATGAATGCTGTCCGTGAAAGACTGTAACAACACGAATCTGGGTGCAGCTATGTTGGTGGATCCGGAATAAGTGGGCTGTCACAAATAGAGCCCAAAGGACGTGACAGAAAAAAGAAATCAGAAAAGAAAAAATTGGTTGTGCGTCGGTACATTACCCTAAATAAATTCCACCCACAGTCAGAGAAAACTCTCCCCACCACTACCGGAGGACCGAAGTCAGCGCAGATCATGTGTCCGTTCCCAGTATTAGTTTCCGCTTCCGGACGTCAGCCGGGGTGACTTTGCTTGTTGTTGGAAAGCAAATGGCCCACGCTGGGCTTCCGGGTCAGGGTTCGCTTCCTGCTGATCATTCGTCAAGTTGGAATCTGACAGAGAGAGACAGAGAGACAGACAGACAGACAGACAGAGGTTGTATGTGGCATGTGTATGTGGCCCCAGGGGGAATATGATACAGGAAGTGAGAGTTAGGAGTCAAAATACCAAGGACGGGATGGGAGCTGGGGAGGGTGGTGAGGAGAGCAATGCATTGCGGGATGGGATGGGAGGCTGGGGAGGGTGGTGGGAGAGCAATGCATGGCGGGGAGGGCGCGGTATGGGGATGGGGAGGCTGGGGAGGGTGGATGGGGAGAGCAATGCATGCGAGGAGGGCGCGGTATGGGATGGGAGGCTGGGGGAGGGTGGTGAGGGAGAGCATGCATTGCGGGGGGATGGGATGGGAGGCTGGGGGAGGGTGGTGAGGGAGAGCATGCATTGCGGGAGGGCGCGGTTATGGAGGCAGAGAACTCGAAGAATCTCAACTGCTGGGGTTCCAGCCTTGGGGCATTGTTTGGGTCCAGCAACCGAAGGTCGTCAACTCTTTCCACCTGACAGTGGTTGAACAGCTTCTGTTAGAGTGTGACAGCTATGCCCCTGACAGCTCTGTTTGTGGACAGCTTGCCCCTGACAGCTCTGTTCATGAACAGCTTGCCCCTGACAGCTCTGTTCATGGACAGCTTTTTCCCCTGACAGCTCTGTTCATGGACAGCTTGCCCCTGACAGCTCTGTTGTGGACAGCTTGCCCCTGACAGCTCTGTTTGTTGACAGCTTGCCCTCTGACAGCTCTGTTTATGGACAGCTTGCCCCTGACAGCTCTGTTTGTTGACAGCTTTTCCCCTGACAGCTCTGTTATGGACAGCTTGCCCCTGACAGCTCTGTTTGTTGACAGATTTCCCCCTGACAGCTCTGTTTATGGACAGCTTGCCCCTGACAGCTCTGTTCATGGACAGCTTTTCCCCTGACAGCTCTGTTTGTGGACAGCTTACCCCCTGACAGCTCTGTTTGTGGACAGCTTGCCCCTGACAGCTCTGTTCATGGACAGCTTGCCCCTGACAGCTCTGTTCACGGACAGCTTGCCCCTGACAGCTCTGTTTGTGGACAGCTTGCCCCTGACAGCTCTGTTTGTGGCAGCTTGCCCCTGACAGCTCTGTTCATGGACAGCTTTTCCCCTGACAGCTCTGTTTATTGACAGCTTGCCACTGACAGCTCTGTTCATGGACAGCTTGCCCCTGACAGCTCTGTTTGTTGACAGATTTCCCCCTGACAGCTCTGTTTATGGACAGCTTGCCCCTGACAGCTCTGTTCAATGGACAGCTTTTTTTTTTCCCTGACAGCTCTGTTTATTGACACTTGCCCCTGACAGCTCTGTTCATGGACAGCTTGCCCCTGAGAGCTCTGTTCATGGACAGCTTGCCCCTGACAGCTCTGTTTATTGACAGCTTGCCCCTGACAGCTCTGTTCATAGACAGCTTGCCCCTGACAGCTCTGTTTGTGACAGCTTGCCCCTGACAGCTCTGTTTGTGGACAGCTTGCCCCTGACAGCTCTGTTCATGGACAGCTTTTCCCCTGACAGCTCTGTTTATTGACAGCTTGCCCCTGACAGCTCTGTTATGTGGAACACAGCTTGCCCTGACAGCCGTTTGTGGACAGCTTGCCGACAGCTCTGTTCATGGACAGCTTTTCCCCTGACAGCTCTGTTTATTGACAGCTTGCCCCTGACAGCTCTGTTCATGGACAGCTTGCCCCTGACAGCTCTGTTTGTGGACAGCTTGCCCCTGACAGCTCTGTTCATGGACAGCTTGCCCCTGACAGCTCTGTTCATGGACAGCTTGCCCCTGACAGCTCTGTTTTTGACAGTTCGACTGAAAGTATAATTAGCGAGTTCAACTGCCCCTGACAGTCTTTACTTCCCCCTTTCATGGACAGCTTCTTCCCCTTGAACGCTATAGTAACAGCTTGCATGCAGCTTAGGATGAGAACATTACCGTGATGACCGTTTTGGCAGTTACCCTGCCACAGTGGACAGCCCACACTCTTTCGACTTCGACAGGATTTGTGAGACGATGGTGTTATGCGTAGGAGTTCGTCACGACTGAAGACAATCCCTGCTATAACTGATCAGAGCATAACAACATTTTGATGACCTTGTGGTTCTAGCCATGTCAATTGGTCCGACACGAGCCTTGAGCCAAGGCTGGTGTTAAACTGCTGCAATAGTCTGAATACAATTGATTCTTACAGTCTGGAATAACATTTTGATGCGTAGTGTTTGTCATACATGTCATTGGAACTTTTTGTTGTGTACATGGTGTGGCGTATGTCAACATTCTGCAAGTTTGTGTGTGGTGGTTGATGTGTGTGTGGGGATGTGTGTTGATGTGTGTGTGTGTGTTTGTGTGTGGTGTTGGTGTGTGTGTGTGTGTGTGTGTGTGCGTGCGTGCGTTCGTGCTGCGTGCGTGCGTGCGTGCGTGCGTGCGTGTGTGCGTGTGCGTGTGTTGTGTGTGTGTGTGTGTGTGTGTGTGTGTGTGTGTGTGTGTGGTGTGTGTGTTTGTGTGTGTGTTCATTTTCTTTGGAACAAGAAGCAGCATAATTTTTCCTCTAAAGACAAAACAAAAGCAAAGAGAGAAATGAGAAGAGAGAGAAGAGAGAGAGAGAGAGAGAGGAGATAAGAGGGAGAGAGAAGGAGAGAGAGAGTGTTGTTAAGTCAGTCAGCTCCAATCATTCGTCTTTAACCAGGGCAACGAACGCATTCACACACACACACACACACACACACACACACACACACACACAAACTCACACTCACACTCACACACACACACACACACACACACCACACACGCACGCACGCACGCACGCACGCACCACGCACAGCACCACGCACGCACACCCCCCCCCCCCACACACACACACACACACACACACGTTTTTACCCTTAGATCTCTAATCTTCCTTTTCTATCCTAAAAAATCCGACCGCATTCTCCCACCCCACCCCACCCCACCCCGATCCCCTTCCTCACACACATCCGCTCTCTCCCCTCTCCCCCACCCTCCTCACTCTTCCCCCACCTTCCTGTCGCCCCCTCCTCCTCCCTTCAAGCCCAACCTCTACTCAGAGAAGATGCATGAAAAACAAAACTATCTTTGAGGATCTCAGAAACTTAAACACACACACCACACACCACACACCGAACACGCACGCGCACGCTCACCCGCACGCCACCACACGCACGCGCACACCACGCGCCACAAACACGCACGCACGCACGCACGCAGGCACGCACGCACGCACGCCACGCACACACACACAACACACACCGCACGCACGCACGTAGGAGGAGTATTTACCCCCCCCCCCCCCCCCCCCCCCCCCCCCCCCCCCCCCCCCCCCCCCCCCCCCCCCCCCCCCCCCCCGCCCCTGGCAGCGGCAGTCTCTGATCTGGTGCTCCAGTTCTCTCCCTTAGTTCTGTCTTTTCGTGGTGGACTGAAAATAGCTTGCAGCGTCTCTCTTTCTGGCTCGGACAGGAGATCCCAAATCACAGTTCATAGCTTACGAGCACGCGATGGTGTGCACGCGCGCGGCGGAGCGTGTGTGTGTGTGTGTGTGTGTGTGTCTGCGTGCGTAGGTCGTGCGTGCCATCTGTGCGTGCGTGCGTGCGTCGTGTGTGTGTGTGTGTGTGTGTTGTGGTGTGTGTGTGTGTGTGTGGTGTGTGTTGTGTGTGTGTGTGTGTGTGTGGTGTGTGTGTGTGTATGTGTTGTGTAAGTGTGTGTGTGTGGTGAGTGTTGGTTGTGTGTGTGATGTGTGTGTGTGTGTGTGTGTGTGTCCGCGTAGGCGCAGCGCGCGCGCGTGCATGCAAGCATACGAAGAAAATGATCATATTCACATTACGGGTTAACGAGCAATAACAACATTCATAAACATACAAAGCGTTGTACTAACCATAGATCTCCCCCAATCTGTAACCATTTCCAATCCCATTCCAAATAGTTTACAACTTCCAGCTGTGGAACTGACCGTCCTGATTTGGAAATCCACGCCAGCTGGGATCTCCAGAGATGGACATCGCCTTCGGCCCACCAGGCAGTGAATGGGCAACAAGCTGGGATCTATAGAGATGGACATCGCCTTCGGCCCACCAGGCAGGGAATGGGCAACAAGCTGGGATCTATAGAGATGGACATCGCCTTCGGCCCACCAGGCAGGGAATGGGCAACAAGCTGGGATCTATAGAGATGGACATCGCCTTCGGCCCACCAGGCAGGGAATGGCAACAAGCTGGGATCTATAGAGATGGACATCGCCTTCGGCCCACCAGGCAGGAAATGGACACCTGACTCATTCAGCGAAGGTTAACGCTGTCGAAGGCCGGCCTACACCTTCCAAACTGCTGTGCCCTGGACACAGTGAAACCTAAAATACTTCACTGCCCTTACGGTCCGTAGGCTGTAGGACTTCTGACTGTCGAACAAAAAGTTCAAGATGAGCGCCGAATAGGAAAAGAGAGCTGATCGCGCGGTTCCTCGTTCTCATTGTCCTAAACGTTGTTGATCTGGCCTGAAGAAGACCCAAGAAGTCGGAACGCGTCGTGTTTTGTCTTGTAACTTGTTCGTCCTTGTTTTTGGCGGACTCACTACTGCGAATTATTCCTAAAAGTTGTTACCATTTCCGCTTGCAGTTGCCTCACTTTTGAACTAATTCTGATTCTAATTAACTCCCAGCTCTGATAGGACCTTCACGGTCGGCTTGGATATTAATAGCATCATTTGACTCTCACGCTTACACGATAATATACAGCCCACATGTTGACAAAACTCCACATTGGCGAGTCTTCAGGGTGCCTGTGCTGTACAGCCCCAACGACTGTGGAACACCTCCTGCAGGACTGTCCCCCACGTAAAACACTAAGAGCAGAGACTTGGCCTGTCGACACATCGACGAAGGAAAAACCTATGGATCTCTGCAGGGCCTCCGCCGTACAGCAGCCTTCGTCATTCCTCTGGGGTTCCTGTTTGAGTGTACAAGAAGAAGAAGAAGAAGAAGAAGAACAGTACCCATTTTGTATGATGTTTATTGTATGTTATGTCGATTATCCCTTTTTTATTAAATGTGGAAAATCATTAAAAAAAAAAAAAAAAAGAAGAAGAAGAAGAAGAAGAAAGAAGAAAGAAGAAGAAGAAGAACACAAACGAGTTCTTGACGGCGTGTTCATTTTCAGCGGCGCTAACCAGTCGTAAGTTTACAGACATGTATTATCCAGAGCGGCATCATCTGACATAACAGACTGACTCACTCATGCTTTCTTTCTTGAAGCCCCAACAGAGGGAGGGAGATCCGAAGACCCGGAAACCCAAGGAGACGATTTTCCAGTTGATCTGATCCGATCACACAGAGAGAGAGAGAGAGAAGAGAGAGGAGAGAGAGAAGAGAGAGAGAGAGAGAGGAGAGAGACAGACAGAGACACAACACACACACACACACACACACACACACACACACACACACACACACACACACAGACAGACACACAGACACAGACACAGACACAGACACAGAGACAGAGACAGCCTCTCTGAGACAGAGAGAGATAGAAAGACAGACAAGACAGACAGATAGACAGACAGACAGACAGACAGACAGACAGACAGACAGACAGACAGATAGATAGACAGACAGACAGACAGACAGACAACGACAGAGACAGACAGAGACAGACAGACAGACAGACAGACAGACAGACAGACAGAAAGACACAGACAGAGACAAAGAGAAATAAAAAGACACTATTCCAGGGAAGTGATATCCTTTACGGTGGAAGCCTCGACTTCGTTTGCACAACAAACGGAAAGGGAAGTAGTTGCGCCCCTGCCTGGTGTGTCGCGGACCAACGACTGACAATGCGTGCCGCTGTCGGTGGACTGGGGAGAGGAACGGATGTTGGTGCCCATGGACCACCAAGCCAGATCATCCGTGAGATAACCCAGGCAGTATCACCCTCATCTGGTCCGTCTGTCTGTCCCACGCATGAAACGATCAACCGATTCCGATTTCCCGATTTCCCGAGTGGAGCGCGCACACACACACACACACACACACACACACACACACACACACACACACCCCACACACACACACCCACACACACACACACACGCACGCACGCACGCACGCACGCACGCACGCACGCCACGCTCGCACTCACACACACATACACACACACACGCATACACGCACACACACACACACACACACACACACACACACACACACACACACACACACACACAAAAACACACACACACACACACACACACACACACACACACACACACACACACACACACACACACACACACACACACACAC
>JAFLJL010018878.1:5000-17500 GCA_018398815.1 Conus ventricosus | reverse complement strand
CACAACCCAACCCAACCCAACCCAACCCAACCCAATACAATACAATACAGTACAATACAATACAATACAGTACAGTAAGTACAGTACCAATACAGTACAGTACAGTACAATACAATACAATACAGTACAATACAATACAATACAATACAGTACAGTAAGTACAGTACAATACAGTACATGTACAGTACAGTACAATACAATACAATACAATACAATACATCATACAATCAATAGAGAGAGATCTGCTAGGTGATGCTCCTTCGATTTGACCAGACCTCTACCTCCACAGGTCCTGACCCAGACCCCCAGAGAGTGACCAGTACCTCTACCTCCACAGGTCCTGACCCAGACCCTCAGAGAGTGACCAGACCTCTACCTCCACAGGTCCTGACCCAGAACCCCCAGAGAGTGACCAGACCTCTACCTCCACAGTCCTGACCCAGACCCCAGAGAGTGACCATACCTACCTCCACAGGTCCTGACCAGACCCCCAGAGAGTGACCAGACCTCTACCTCCACAGGTCCTGACCCAGACCCCCAGAGAGTGACCAGACCTCTACCTCCACAGGTCCTGACCCAGACCCCCAGAGAGTGACCAGACCTCTACCTCCACAGGTCCTGACCCAGACCCCCAGAGAGTGACCAGACCTCTACCTCCACAGGTCCTGACCAGACCCCCAGAGAGTGACCAGACCTCTACCTCCACAGGTCCTGACCAGACCCCCAGAGAGTGACTAGACCTCTAAACCTCCACAGGTCCTGACCCAGACCCCCAGAGAGTGACCAGACCTCTACCTCCACAGGTCCTGACCCAGACCCTCAGAGAGTGACCAGACCTCTACCTCCACAGGTCCTGACCCAGACCCCAGAGAGTGATGGTTCCATCCTGAGGTGAGTTCAGCCCTGAATACCTCCACTTCAACCTGACCTTTAAAGCTAAAAAGCCGAAACCTGTCTGTCATTTTGCTAAGATGGTTGCTTAAATCCATGCTCATTTTATTTATTTCTTTATCTGACCGTAGCCCAGATCTTCATATGATTTTGGTATAGACTTAAACTGATCTTAAACTTCAACTGACACTCGTCCTGTTGTTAATATAGAGCAGAACAAATTCCCCTTTGTTTCAAAATCAAACGTCTGATTCTCTCGTGTTATTTAAAGTTGCGTTTATCAGTCATCGTATTCAAAGTAACCTTTTTAAACTTTTGTTTACAGTCAACAACATTAAAAAAAAATAAGATAGTGGGTGTACGTTTAATACATTCTGTTTATTTGTTCCATAAGTTAGTCGTTTTCTGGCATTGCGAAATGTGTATTTTCTGAAGTTCGTATGCCAGCATTTCTTGAAGTTTTACCAGCACTTATTTCTTACGTGTACTTGCGTTCCAATATCTAATAAGCAGCCTCGTATCAAGTATCGTTTTCTCCGTATCAAGTATCGTTGTCTCCTATCAAGTATCGTTTCTCCGTATCAAGTATCGTTGTCTCCCTATCAAGTATCGTTGTCTCCGCATTCATTTTGTTGACCGTCAATGCAGCATTGAAAGCAATAACAAATTCCCAAAATAAGTGATGTCTTTTTTTTTTTTTTTTTTGCTGTCCCATCCATCTTCTGCATTGGCAGTACACCCACGTGCCTGTCGGTTTGTCTGTCTGCCTGTCGGTGTGTGTGTGTGTGTGTGTGTGTGTGTGTGTGTGTGCGTGCGTGCGTGCGTGCGTGCGTGCGTGCGTGCGTGCGTGCGTGCGTGCGTGCCGCGCGCGCGCGTGCGTGCCGCGCGTGCGCGTGCGCGTGCGCGTGCGCGTGGCGTGTGTGTGTATAAACAGGACGTAAGAACCAAGTCCATCCAAACTTGGTGGACAGTGGACTGTGGACCAGGAAGAAATCCCATTCCTCTGTGGGGCGGATCCGGTGTATTAAAGGGGGCATACAGGATCGGTTTGACCGTGACGCAAATCCGTGCTCTCGTCTCTACATTTGTGTTGATTTCTGGCATTGTGCCATTTGGTTTTGAAATAACTGTTCTGCATGTTTGTTTATATATTTATGAATTGTTTCATTCGTTTATTCATTTATGTTTATTTGTGTAATTCTTTATTTATCTACTTATCCATTTCGTTATTTGTTTACTCGATTTGCTGTCCTCTAGTGTATTGCTGTCCTCTAGTGTATTGCTGTCCTCTAGTGTATTGCTGTCCTCTAGTGTATTGCTGTCCTCTAGTGTATTGCTGTCCTCTAGTGTATTGCTGTCCTCTAGTGTATTGCTGTCCTCTAGTGTATTGCTGTCCTCTAGTGTACTGAGAGCATTTGACGGTTCTCGGGCCAGGCAAGGGTAGCGTATGATTAAAGGGGCATAATCTTAAATCAGGTATTGGGAGGCAGAGAGGAGTAATGTCCCATTCTCTCTCTCTCTCTCTCTCTCTCTCTCTCTCTCTCTCTCTCTCTCTCTCTCTCTCTCTCTCTCTCTCTCTCTCTCTCTTCTCTCACACACACACACTACATATGGAGATTTGCAGTATAATTCATATGTACCAATGCCTATCCACATGCATGTTATTATTACCACATCATGAACAACACCCATTTTTACTTACCTTCCCACGCTGAGTGTTGTTTACAAGTGTTACTGCTTCAAAATAAACTACTACTACTATTAATGGCACGCTATATTCAGTGCATGCAAATGTTGATTATATGAAACATTTATAATATACTACATATGGCGGCACAACCAAGTGCTCAAGGAGATCGCACATGCGGTTTAGTACAGCCGGAGGAAGCTCTGTGCCACCACACGCTCCAGGAATAAAGTTCTACACGGCAGGAGGCCACACATCATGGTCTGGAACAGCTGTGATATCAAATCATGGTCTGGAACAGCTGTGATATTAAATCATGGTCTGGAACAGCTGTGATATCAAATCATGGTCTGGAACAGCTGTGATATCAAATCATGGTCTGGAACAGCTGTGATATCAAATGATGGTCTGGAACAGCTGTGATATCAAGAGCATGGTCTGGAACAGCTGTGATATCAAATCATGGTCAGGAACAGCTGTGATATCAAGAGCATGGAAGCATGGTTTACTGGAAGGCGTAGACAACTGGGAACGCACAGTGGACCGTCCAGAAGGGGAGAACCATCCGGCGGTCATCAGAATGAGTGGACCGTCCAGAAGGGGAGAACCATCCGGCGGTCATCAGAAAGAGTGGACCGTCCAGAAGGGGAGAACCATCCGGCCATCATCAGAAAGAGTGGCATGAGACCGGATGTTGTTCTCCACTCAGGTTGATCAACAACAACAACAACAACAACAACAACAACAAAAAGAAGAAAAAGAAAACGAAAAAAAAAAGTAGAAAAAGAAAAAACCAATCTGCTCGAATGAGAAAACAGAATGGAGCAAGCACATCTGTACAGGCCTGAGAAGTATGCCAGTCTAGCGAGCATCATGAGGGAATCCGGCTTCCCGGCCTGGGTCTACGTCGTAGAAGTTGGAGCGAGGGAATGTGTAGGCTCATTAGCCTGTGACCTCACAAAACAGCTCGGGGTTTCAGGTAAGAAGAGGACCTGAACCCTGAAGGCAACGGCAGAGGGCTCATCAGCCTGTGACCTCACAAAACAGCTCGGGGTTTCAGGCAAGAAGAGGACCTGAACCCTGAAGGCAACGGCAGAGGGCTCATCAGCCTGTGACCTCACAAAACAGCTCGGGGTTTCAGGTAAGAAGAGGACCTGAACCCTGAAGGCAACGGCAGAGGGCTCATCAGCCTGTGACCTCACAAAACAGCTCGGGGTTTCAGGTAAGAAGAGGACCTGAACCCTGAAGGCAACGGCAGAGGGCTCATCAGCCTGTGACCTCACAAAACAGCTCGGGGTTTCAGGTAAGAAGAGGACTGAACCCTGAAGGCAACGGCAGAGGGCTCATCAGCCTGTGACCTCACAAAACAGCTCGGGGTTTCAGGTACGAAGAGGACCTGAACCCTGAAGGCAACGGCAGAGGGCTCATCAGCCTGTGACCTCACAAAACAGCTCGGGGTTTCAGGTAAGAAGAGGACCTGAACCCTGAAGGCAACGGCAGAGGGCTCATCAGCCTGTGACCTCACAAAACAGCTCGGGATTTCAGGCAAGAAGAGGACCTGAACCCTGAAGGCAACGGCAGAGGGCTCATCAGCCTGTGACCTCACAAAACAGCTCGGGGTTTCAGGTAAGAAGAGGACCTGAACCCTGAAGCAATGGCAGAGGGCTCATCAGCCTGTGACCTCACAAAACAGCTCGGGGTTTCAGGTAAGAAGAGGCCTGAACCCTGAAGGCAACGGCAGAGGGCTCATCAGTCTGTGACCTCACAAAACAGCTCGGGGTTTCAGGTAAGAAGGGACCTGAACCCTGAAGGCAACGGCAGAGGGCTCATCAGCCTGTGACCTCACAAACAGCTCGGGGTTTCAGGTAAGAAGAGGACCTGAACCCTGAAGGCAACGGCAGAGGGCTCATCAGCCTGTGACCTCACAAAACAGCTCGGGATTTCAGGGAAGAAGAGGACCTGAACCCTGAAGGCAACGGCAGAGGGCTCATCAGCCTGTGACCTCACAAAACAGCTCGGGATTTCAGGTAAGAAGAGGACCTGAACCCTGAAGGCAATGGCAGAGGGCTCATCAGCCTGTGACCTCACAAAACAGCTCGGGATTTCAGGGAAGAAGAGGACCTGAACCCTGAAGGCAATGGCAGAGGGCTCATCAGCCTGTGACCTCACAAAACAGCTCGGGATTTCAGGGAAGAAGAGGACCTGAACCCTGAAGGCAATGGCAGAGGGCTCATCAGCCTGTGACCTCACAAAACAGCTCGGGGTTTCAGGTAAGAAGAGGACCTGAACCTGAAGGCAATGGCAGAGCAGCGGAAAAGAGTTCCAGCTGGATGTGGTCGAGGAGGAACAAAGGGAACTTCATCAGGTTTAAATTTCGTAACTTACAAGGTATCCTGTCAGCAGTCGGTAAGACATTCGTCTAAAAGAAAAAGGCACACCTTGAGAAACCCACTTATTCAACGTTGCGGGTTCAAATCCGGCAGCGTTAGGAAAAGAAAGTTGGCGTAGAAGGGCGGCCGTTAGAATTTAAGGAGTTCAGGGCCGAACGCTTGTCTGAGGGGGGTTTCTTCTCTGAAGACTTCTGCTGTCAAGCCTCCTAGGTTTCTTTCTACTGTTCTAACACATTGTACATATATAAAATAACACTACGCGCAGAGTACAGCCCTGCAATGAAATCTGAAGCCTGAATGGAAATCCGTAGAATCACATCAGCCTCATCAACAAACAAAACAAAACAAACAACAACAACAACAAATAGTTTGCATGAACTATTGTTTAATTTTCGCACAAATCTTTGTTCACAAAGTTTCCGTAAGTCAGTCAGTATCATACCCTTGTCTTCAATACATACTAATGAAACCTAGTGACGTCATCAGATTTAGAATTACTTTCTGTAACTAAGCAGATGTACACATTTAAACAGTCGGGCAGAATCAATTCCTTCAGACACAAGGAGAGAACAGGAATCAATTCCTTCAGAGAAGGACAATCCCTTCAGACAGGAGAGAACAGGAATCGTAAAACAGAAGAACAGGTCTCCACACACAAAAGGTGAAACATTGGCGCTGTTCCAACTGCAGTCCGCCTGACAGAGGTGAAGGTCATCATCAAAGGGCTCCACAGGCCACCACAGCAGCAAGATGGCCATCATCAGCTGACCAGAGCAGAACAGATGGTCATCTTCCGACTCAGAACCGGGCACAACAGGCTAGCATCCCATCTACACCGCAAGCTGCACCTGAAACCATCCCCAATGTGCACATGTGGGCAGGCTGAACAAAGCACAAAACCCATTCTACAGGACTGTGGGGACCTGCAGTGTCTGAGGGACAGGACAGGACTGTGGGGACCTGCAGTGTCTGAGGGATAGGACAGGGCAGCAGCCGGTGCCCATCAACAACAAGCTGTACGGGTCTGTGGAGACCCTGCAGAGGACCACCAGATTCCTGACACAATCCTGTCTGCAGGTGTGATAGGCGATCGAGAAGAAGAAGGCGCTGTTCCAGCCATCTGTTGATGATGTAGAGCAAACGTGGGGGTCGCCCTGACATATGAACAGCATTCCAGATACGTAAACTGAAAGTAACACTCAGAGCCAAAGACGATTTGTCATCAGTGTTTGACAGTATTGTGAGACCAGTTGTGAAAACATAATGGGTATCTTTCTGTTTGCAGAGCTGTCTAAAAGAAAAGGACAGGACACACACGCACACGCACGCACGCACGGACATAAACACACGTAGCATACACACACACACGCGCGCGCGCGCGCGCGCGCGCACGCACACACACACATACAAACTTACATACACGCACACACACACACACACACACACACACACACACACACACACACACACACACACACACACACACACATACTCTCTCTCTCTCTCTCTCTCTCTCTCTCTCTTCTTCTCTCCTGATTGTCTCCTTGATAGAAAAGTTGACACTGCGAGAGAGAAGGAAAAACAACCCTACACCAGCAAAGGTGTCCACGTCAAACTTTTGAAAGAAATCAGTCATCCCAAAACAAACGAGGTTAAATAAAACCACAGGCACATGGCACATAATCCTTAGTAGTAACGTTTAGGAATAAACCATTCACATTCCAGCAAAGGATTTAAAAAAAAAAAAATTTTTAAAGCACAGAACGACAGGGCAATGACTGTCATTAGTGTGCCTGCTACCGAGTGAATCGATACAAGGCTGTTTCTGAATTCATGGAAACCATTTTGGGGTATTTGGAGTCAGAACAGCGCCGACAACTCCTCCTAGGAAATGACTTCGCAGCAGCGCAGTGTCTCCCCTGGCGTGTTGCCTCCCTTGCCTCCTAACGACTGGACACTGACTGTCTTAAAGGACTTCAGCGTGTGCTCTACGACTGGACACTGACTGTCTTAAAGGACTTCGCGTGTGCCTCCTAACGACTGGACACTGACTGTCTTAAAGGACTTCAGCGTGTTGCCTCCTAACGACTGGACACTGACTGTCTTAAGGACTTCAGCGTGTTGCTCCTAACGACTGGACACTGACTGTCTTAAAGGACTGCTGGTGTTAGGACTTCAGCGTGTTGCCTCGTAACGACTGGACACTGACTGTCTTAAAGGACTGCGGTGTTAAACCTTCAACAGCTTCCACTGCTGCGGCTGTGCTCGGGGAGCCAGAGTGAGCGGCCTGGGGCGTGGGGGAGGGGGGATGTGGGGGGAGGAGGGAGGGGAGACGAGGGGGTGGGGAGGATGCCAGTGGGGGCAACGCAGAACATGATACAGGAAAAAAATCCTTTCCTTATTTGTGCACATGTAAGTGATCTCTTTTTTCTGTCCTTGGTTTATGCACTTGTAAGGTGCAGTCGATACCAACATTTTTACTCTACCAGGAAACCTCAAAAGATATTGCTAGATTTGTAACAAGCACAAAGACGGGATGGGAGGAGATGGGGGGAGGGGGGAGGAGGAGGGGTGTCTGTCAATATTCATGGATATGTAACATGGGTAAACACCTGGATTGCATGGAATTCTGTGAAAAAGAATTCAATGTTAGCTTTGAAACACAACATCCCATTCATGCCAGCAACACTCCATCTATTCCTCATGCAGCATACCAAGAAAAGCAGTAAACCTCATGAATCCAAAACCAGTTTGAAGCAATTTCATTCTCACCGCAGACATCTAGTTTCTTTCTGACAATAACAATATGATGTAAGCTTTAGATGGTGACATGTGCTGGTCAAAATGGATTACATCATCATCATCATCATCATCATCATCATCATTCTCATATCATCATCATCATCATCATCATCATCATCATCATCGTAGTCGTCGTCGTCGTCATCATCATCATCATCATCATCATCATCTTCATCATCTCATCATCATCATCATCATCATCATCTCATCATCATCATCATCTCATCACTTAGCTCTAGAAAGATATCACGGGTTAACAGATGTAGTAACATTTTTTTTAATAGATTCTGTCGTGGATGTAGAATTTTGCCGTTCACTTCATGTATAAACCTACTGACAAACACAACAACCAAACCAGGGTAACCTATTCGCTTGTTTACGATGATGGTGTTGGAGACGGGTATGATGATGATGGTGTTGGAGACGGGTATGACGATGATGGTGTTACGACGACGTTGACGATGACGACCGCGATGAAGCTGATGACAACGACGACAATGTGGATGACAACGATGACACGATGAAATTTGAACCCCTTCATCAGGTTTCCAAGCGACCACTGCCCTCTCTCTTCACTTCGTACCTCCATCACCATCATCACCGCCATCACCATCATCACCGCCATCACCATCATCACCGCCATCACCATCATCACCGCCTTGATGCGATCACGTGGGGTTCTCATCCATTATTCAGTACCAGATGCTCCATTAGTTTTCCAGGCGCCAGGTGTGGTAGGCCTATTAGGACAAGTCCGGACAACGGGCTGCACGTGCTATGAGTGCTGACAGCAGGGGTACAGTCGGTTATCGCAGTCACAGTCACAGTATGTTGCTATGTCTTGTTCAGAGTACAACATGTTGCTGTGTCTTGTTCACAGTTACAGCATGTTGCTATGTCTTGTTCACAATACATGTTGCTATGTCTTGTTCACTGTTACAGCATGTTGCTATGTCTTGTTCACAGTTACTACATGTTGCTATGTCTTGTTCACAGTTACTACATGTTGTTATGTCTTGTTCACTGTTACTACATGTTGTTATGTCTTGTTCACTGTTACTACATGTTGTTATCTCTTGTTCACAGTTACTACATGTTGCTATGTCTTGTTCACAGTTACTACATGTTGCTATGTCTTGTTCACAGTTACTACATGTTGCTATGTCTTGTTTGTTCACTGTTACTACATGTTGCTATGTCTTGTTCACAGTTACTACATGTTGCTATGTCTTGTTCACTGTTAATACATATTGCTATGTCTTGTTCACTGTTACTACATGTTGTTATGTCTTGCTCACAGTTACAACATGTTGCTATGTCTTGTTCACAGTTACAGCATGTTGCTATGTCTTGTTCACAGTTACAGCATGTTGCTATGTCTTGTTCACGTTACTACATGTTGCTATGTCTTGTTCACAGTTACTACATGTTGCTATGTCTTGTTCACAGTTACAGCATGTTGCTATGTCTTGTTCACAGTTACAGCATGTTGCTATGTCTTGTTCACAGTTACAGCATGTTGCTATGACTTGTTCAAAGTTACAACATGTTGCTATGTCTTTTTCACAGTTACACATGTTGCTATGTCTTGTTCACAGTAACTGTTGCTATGTCTTGTTCAGTTACAACATGTTGCTATGTCTTGTTCACAGTACGATATGTTGCTATGTCTTGTTCACAGTACATGTTACCATGGTTTGTTGTTGTTGTTGTTGTTGCTGTTGTTGTTGTTGTTGTTGTTGTTGTTGTTGTTGTTGTTGTTGTTGTTGTTGTTTTTAACATCTGGTGGAGATGGGCACTCAACGTATTTGCTACTCGTTTGCATGTGCTTACAGGCAGACTTATTTTATGCTCCGGTAAGGTGTCATGTTTTTTTTTCTCCACGCATCTTCATCAGGTAATGTAAGAGCTTACATATGCGGAGAAAGAAGACAGTGCGCAGAGATTTTCACACATATAAAATGAGCATTTCTATGGATTACATGCATAAATATTCTTTTTTTATAGTCAAATATGCAATGCAACCATGATAACCAACACACATAGGTCCTGACATTATACATGGTAGCATATATTTAAAGCGAACAGACACACTTGCATTTTTTCAATCTGGAATCTTTTTATCTTTTAAATGGGCACACATAACGAATAAATTCCAATAACTGGGATTAATGATGTACACAAACATAATGCAAAGTTATAAAACGCTTTGCTTAAATTATTACCTCAACTCCATTGAATTATGGCATTCGAAAAAATTATATTGTACAGACACACTTTAATTTATCATTATTTTATCGAAGCTCCAAGGTCACGGATGACGTTAAATAGTAAACAAAAGTGTATACAGTACTTATTATTAACATATATATTTACACACACATCCATATATGTGTGTGTGTACGCGTGTATGCATCACAACACACACCACACACACCACACACACACACACACACACACCACACACACACCACACACACACACACACACACAACACACACACACACACACACACACACACACACACACACACACACACACACACAACACACACACACACACACACACACACACACACACACACACACACACCCGCGCGCGCGCGCACACACATACACCACACACACACACACACACCACAACACACACACAACACACACACACACACAACACACACACACACACCACACACACACACACAACACACTTAGGTACACATACATATAGTACATAATATAACCATTAGTCCCCTAGTAGTTTAATACATGGTGACCATTTTGTTTGGTAAGTAGCATGATTCATCTCCATAAAGTGCATATATTTCTCCATTTTATATCTGTTGCTATGTCTTGTTCGCTGTTACAGCATGTTGCTATGTCTTGTTCACTGTTACTACATGTTGTTATGTCTTGTTCACTGTTACTACATGTTGTTATGTCTTGTTCACTGTTATACATGTCTATGTCTTGTTCAATGTTACGTACAGGTTGCTATGTCTTGTTCACTGTTATTACATGTGCTATGTCTTGTTCATGTTTACAGGTTGCTATGACTTATTTCACTGTTACTACATGTTGCTATGTCTTGTTCACTGTTATTACAGGTTCTATGTCTTGTTCACTGTTACTAAATGTTGCTATGTCTTGTTCATGTTACTACATGTTGCTATGTCTTGTTCACTGTTACTAAATGTTGCTATGTCTTGTTCACTGTTATTACAGGTTGCTATGTCTTGTTCACTGTTATTACAGGATTGCTATGGCTTGTTCACTGTTACAGCATGTTGCTATGTCTTGTTCACAGTTACAACATGTTGCTATGTCTTGTTCACTGTTACAACATGTTGCTATGTCTTGTTCACAGTACATGTTGCTATGTCTTGTTCACAGTTACAACATGTTGCTATGTCTTGTTCACGTTACAGCATGTTGCTATGTCTTGTTCACTGTTACTACATGTTGCTATGTCTTGTTCACAGTTACAACATGTTGCTATGTCTTGTTCACTGTTACTACATGTTGCTATGTCTTGTTCACTGTTGCAAGCATGTTGCTATGTCTTATTCACAGTTACAACATGTTGCTATGTCTTGTTCACAGTTACAGCATGTTGTTATGTCTTGTTCACTGTTACAGCATGTTGCTATGTCGTTGTTCACAGTTACAACATGTTGCTATGTCTTGTTCACAGTTACAGCATGTTGCTATGTCTTGTTCACAGTTATTTCATGTTGTTTATGTCTTGTTCACAGTTACAGCATGTTGTTATGTCTTGTGCACTGTTACAGCATGTTGTATGTGTTGTTCACAGTTACAACATGTTGCTATGTCTTGTTCACAGTTACAGCATGTTGCTATGTCTTGTTCACATCAGTTTTCACAACATGTTGCTATGTCTTTTTCACTGTTACTACATGTCGCTATGTCTTGTTCACAGTTACAACATGTTGCTATGTCTTGTTCACTGTTACAGCATGTTGCTATGTGTTGTTCACAGTTACAACATGTTGCTATGTCTTGTTCACTGTTACAGCATGTTGCTATGTGTTGTTCACTGTTGCAACATGTTGCTATGGCTTGTTCACAGTTACAGCATGTTTCTATGTGTTGTTAACAGTTACAGCATGTTGCTATGTCTTGTTCACAGTTACAGCATGTTGCTATGTCTTGTTCAATGTTACAGCATGTTGCTATGTGTTGTTCACAGTTGCAACATGTTGCTATGTCTTGTTCACAGTTACAGCATGTTGCTATGTCTTGTTCACTGTTACTACATGTTGCTATGTCTTGTTCACTGTTACTACATGTTGCTATGTCTTGTTCACTGTTACTACATGTTGTTATGTCTTGTTCACTGTTACTACATGTTGCTATGTCTTGTACACTGTTACTACAGGTAGCTGTGTCTTGTTCACTGTTACTACATGTTGCTATGTCTTGTTCACGTTACTACATGTTGCTATGTCTTGTTCACAGTTACACATGTTGCTATGTCTTGTCACAGTTACTACATGTTGTTATGTCTTGTTCACAGTTACAACATGTTGCTATGTCTTGTTCACTGTTACTACATGTTGTTATGTCTTGTCACAGTTACATGTTGTTATGTCTTGTTCACTGTTACTACATGTTGTTATGTCTTGTTCACTGTTACTACATGTTGCTATGTCTTGTTCACTGTTACTACATGTTGTTATGTCTTATTCACTGTTACTACAGGTTGCTGTGTCT
>JAFLJL010018877.1:0-20202 GCA_018398815.1 Conus ventricosus | reverse complement strand
GATTATCTCTGATCCTTAATTTTTCTATTCTTCGCTTCTACTGCGACACGGCGTCTTTCCGCGCGTTCATCCCTTCCATCTTTGCTGTTTTCAACGAATGCTCGCAACTCTTCTCCCGAATAGCCTAAGTCACGAGCAACACTCACAAGTTGTTCAATAGGGGTGTTTCTTTTCTTCCGCCATTATATCTCTTTCTTCTTTTTTTTTTTTTTTTTGAACAAGATTTTATTACTACGACAGCCAAACTGGTGGTTACCGACACGAGTGACGTAATAGCACAATCCTATGAATGATAATATTAGCTTGGGACAACGTAATTAGTTTTTATAAGACGCCCAGCGCCTGACCCAACTATGAGAGCGAATTATAGGCAATCTGTGCGAAATAAGTACTCTGGGACTGAAATGCCAAGCCTAGTATTAACTATCTTGGAAGCAATGCCAAGCCTAGTATTTAACTATCTTGGGAACATACAGTAAGACAACCCCTTGTCTTAGGATTACAATACTTGAATCCCACCCAGCTTCCTCTCTGAGAAGTTGAACAATTATAATAAATGGGCCAGAATATCCTGGCAGGCTCGCCAATAAATTGTCAACCTCGGTGATGTCGATGGAGGAAGGACTAGCGCACAGCCCAAACACACTCACAGCTTGCTTACGATCTCATTCATATATCATGCATTCGTCACATCAAACCACTAGTAAAGTCTATAACTTTACTACACATGTTCATAGAACGAAACATCAATGCATATGGAATCAAACAAAATAAAAACATTCTCTCTTTCCTGAACTTCACAAAATCATTTATCTAAAACATCATTAACTAACCCGGGTATAAACAGATTTCTACTTTACCTGGCCAGGTGATCTTAACTATTCACGAATCACTGTCTTTCTTTTCTTTTCTTTTTCTTTTCACTGTCACTTTCACAAGCACGACACAACTGCTGGCACTGGTTTTGGTCTGCTGGCGCCTGGTCAGGTTAGACTGTTGGCACTGGCGTTGGTCTGTCGATGAAAGTGGTGCTGGCCAAGTATGAGGTCGAACCCCAGTGAAGATAGAACAGTGACTATCAACATCGATCTGTTCTCCTTTCTTTCTTCCTGCATTAACGCATTGCACTCTCTCTCTCTCTCTCTTCTAGTCTGCTCTTATCAAATGGACATGGTTGCTTTTCTTTTCTTTTTTTTCTTTTCTTTCTTTCCTCCTCATTAGTTAGCAGCTCTCTCTCTCCACATCTCTCCTCAGTCCTTCCTCTGCAGACTATCTCATGCTAATCTCTCAACTTGGTTCTCTTCTCTCCTCCCCTCATCTCTCTGCTTTTCTCTCCTCAGAGATTACACTCAGACCTCTCTCTCTCTGTCTCTCTGTTCGTTCTCCTCTCGTTCTGCCGTTCTCTCACTCTCACATCCTTCTTATTCCGTTCCGATCTGTC
Source organism: Conus ventricosus (assembly GCA_018398815.1). Classification (NCBI taxonomy): domain Eukaryota; kingdom Metazoa; phylum Mollusca; class Gastropoda; order Neogastropoda; family Conidae; genus Conus; species Conus ventricosus. The sequence goes on along the minus strand of JAFLJL010018877.1, from coordinate 18,761 downwards.
CAAAAAGGGCGAGTACCATTGGTCAGTATTTTTACCCCCTGATACCCGAAGTTATCTCCCTCTAATTCCATGGATATTCCAAATCATGACAGTCACGCCTACACGCCTTACTCTCTGTGGTGGTCAATTGGTCATTTAATTGATTAGCTAGATTTCACCCCCACCACACACTACCTTCTCCCTCTCCCTTTCCTGCTTTAACCTGCGACGTCCGACTAACAATGGCGCTGGTTCCACAAATTGGCTAGATGAGCCTGAGCCAGGCGCTACGACTCGTCTCGCTAGACATCGAGGCGTCGGTCAAAGCTGCTTAGTCCGTCTAGCCGGACAGACCGTCTCTGTGGAGCCTCTCCCCTATGCTTAATTGGCTGGATCCGAACCATGGCCCGTCTACGTGGCGCCCAGAATATTTGAGTTAGAGCTTATGTCCAAACAACCTGGACCACGACTTGGTTGTTCTATTTTTGACCGTGACAGATTTACTACGGTGGATATGTGTGTCTGCGTGAGGCACTTGTGTATATGATTATGCTGTTACTTTTTTTTTTTTAAAGTGTGTGTGTGTGGGGGGGGGGGGGGGGGGGGGGGGGAGGGGGGGTGCAATTCATTATTTTGAGTGATGAAAAGTTTGCATTTTCTACTGCATGTTTTTTTTTTTTTTAAACCTGACGTCAGCAGTTACGTATTCAGTTACAATTTCTTTATTTATGTTTCTTTGCATTACCTACCTTTCGGCGCTGGAAATATAATGTATAGCCCCCTTGGTATAAAGGTTATATGTACGCCATTATCAATTAAAAAGAACAGTCTCTGGAGTGTCTGAAGCGTTCCTTTCTCAAGGGAAAAGACTGGAACCAACGCTGCAACCAACGTCGTTTTTCTCCATACTTTATCCTACGGCATCGGACGCTCATCCCCTATAAGGCCCACGTAGTGAGAAAGGCCCAGCGTAGCAAAAGGCTGCAAGCACTAAGGACGACAACTCCTGTGTGTCTTGGTAATCTGTAAAGGGAATAATTCATGAACCTTAATCAAATAAATTGTGATTGGCTCATACAACGACTAAGCGCCATGCATTACTTCTCATGTGACCCGTCATTTTTCTGGGGAGCGTTTTAACTGGTTGTGTGCTTCTTTGATACTGAAGAACGTAATTGTTATCATCAATGATTTTTTTTTTTTTTTTTACACTTTTACATGCTTTTGTTTTCATTGTGATTTTTCTTTTATTTATCGCACTTTGTTTCTTCTGTCTTTTCTTTTCTCCAAAACAAATACCACACAACTGTACCAGACTTGGTTTTATGAGGTGGAGTGTGTGTGTGTGTGTGTGTGTGTGTGTGGTGTGTGTGTGTGTGTGTGTGTGTGTGTGGTGTGTGAAAACCGTATTGAAAGAGGTGCATACCCGTGCAGCATACATATGCAAATCTATCACCCCTGCTTGTTTATGTCACCAATGAGAAAGTGTCAGTACCACTCAGTACGTTTGAAGTTCTCTCAGTTGTCATAATCATGGTATAACTTTTACGTGTAGTTATATGACAGTTGTTGTTTTTTTCTATTTGGAGGAAAATAAACGTGTTTAGATTTTGAGAGAATATAAAATTCCTGACGGTACTCCTGTAGGTTTTCCTACAGGCCCTCTCAGTCATGTCTGGCGACATAATCTGATGCAGGCCCACTTCATGGTATTAGTTTGACGAGAGAGAGGGGAGAGAGAGAGAGAGAGAGAGAGAGAGAGAGAGAGAGAGAAGAGAGAGAAGAGAATGGGGTGGGGTGAGGGTGAGCCAGTGAGGGGAGGAGTAGAGGGAAGGTACGGTGGGGACTACGGGTATGGAGGATGATTTTCATGGCATCGCTAGGACCCGGGAAGAAAGTCACCTTCCTTTCTGTTTCCTGTCTACCCAACACGCAAACACACACGCGCACGCACGCACGCACGCACGCACACATTACACACACATACGCACGCAGACGCACAATCACACACCTGACATGCAGGCACAAAAAAACACCACACACACACACACACACACACACACACACACACAGAGAGAGAGAGAGAGAGAGAGAGAGAGAGAGAGAGAGAGAGAGAGAGAGAGAGAGAGAGAGAGAGAGAGAGAGAGAGGTGTGCGCACATGTTTACACGAACACGTACACAGACGACAACACACACATGGGTACCATTCATCATGAGTGGTATTTCTATTATCCTTTGATATTAGCTCAAGACATTCACAACAGTGTGTGCATAGAAAGACTCAAATTCGCATGCTCGCTCACACAAGCGTACACAAACAGACACGCATAAGCACACAGGAACGTGTACACAGAGAGAAAGACACGCATACACACACACACACACACACACACACACACACACACACACACACACACACACACACACACACACACACACACTCACAGACACACACACACACAAAACTATACTACACACACACACACACACACACACACACACACACACACACACACACACACACACACACACACACACCACTATACCACACTCACACACACACACACACACACACACACACACACACACACACACACACACACACACACACACACACATATATATATATATATATACAGAGAGAGAGAGAGAGGGGAGAGAAAAAGAGAGAGAGAGACGAGAGAGAGAGAAGAGAGAGAGAGACTGACACATACGCACACAGACACAAATAAATATACACATATGTATGCAAGCTCATGCACGCACACTCCACCTTCCCCACCACAACACACACACACACACACACACACACACACACACACACACACACACACACACACACACACACACCACACACACACACATGCATACACATACACACGCACCGAAGCACACTCACTCAAATACATCCTCTACACATATACACACACACGCGCGCGCGCGTGCGCACGCACAACACACACACACACACACACACACACACACACACACACACACACACACACACACACACACACACACACATACACAGAGGTGTGCGTACATATTTACACGAACACGTCCACAAACGCCAACACACACAGGGGACCAGTCATCATAAGTGGTATTTCCTATTTTCCTTTGAAATTAGCTAATACATTCACAACAGGTGTGCATAAAAGACTCAAATTCGAAATGCCGTTTAAACACAAATACACAAAAGAAAACGCGTAAGCAAAAACGGGAAGGGTTACACAAAGAAAAACCCGCGTACACACACACCCCACACCACACACCCCACACACACACACACACACCCACACACACACACACAACACTATACCACCAAACACACACACACAACACACACACACCCCACACACAAAACACACACACACACACACACGCACACACACACAAAACGAACACAAAACACTAACTACACAAAAACACACACACACACACACCCCAACAAAACACACACACAAAACACCACACACCCCGCACGCACCCCACGCACGCACCACACCCTCGCACCACGCACGCACGCACGCAAGGGCCGCACGCACACCACACAAAACACCCCACAAAACACACACACACACCCCAACAAAACACACCACACCACAAAGAAACGCACGCACATCAGGGAAACGCACACGCATACACACACACACACAACCCCACACCCCCAAAACCACACCCACACACACACACACCCCCCCCGCACACACACAATTCGGGGCGCAAACGTCCCTTCACAAACAAACGCACCACCCAACACGAAACCCTACCCCCCCTCCGCCCCCCCTCCCCCCCCCCCACACACCCCACGTTTAAAAACTGTTAGAATATATATATTAATAATATATATATATATATATATATTTTAAAATATATAAATATAATATATATATCTATAATAAAAGAATATTGGTTTTTTGGATTCGGGATTCGAAATTTTTAAAAAGTAAGTTTTTTTTTTCTGAGAAAGTAACTACTTTTTCAATTTAGAATAAACCTACACTACAGAAACCCAAAAAGGGGGGGGTGAATAAAAAGGGGAAGGAACGGGGGCGAGGGTTTGGGGGCGGGGGAGGAACATAGTAGGAAAAAGGGCAGTGGGAAGGTGCGGGTTGAGGGTGGGATGGTGATGACTGCGCTGCTGAGGGTGATGGTGGGTCGGCAGTGGCGACGAGGTGGGTGGGGGGGTGGTGGTGGGGGTCGGGGATGGAGGGATGGATGGGGAGGGGGTGATTGATGGCGAGGTCCCCTGTGGCGTTAGAGATGGCAGGGGAATTACGATGGGGGGTCCACACCTTACCGCGGGCAACTTGCACCAAACCTTTCCCCCGTCGTCTTAAAAAACCCCACCCCCCGCCCGAAAACCCTTTTCCTCGCACCCTTCTTCCTCCCCCCCCGCCCCCCCCCCCCCCCCACACACCTCCGCCCCGGGGCCCTTCCTCGGGTTTTTTCCCACCGCCTCTCTGTCCCCCCTCCCCCCCCCCCCCCCCCCCCCCCCCCCCCCCCCCACCAAACACACTTTCCTCCATGCCCCCTAGCGGGGACATTCCGCTTTTTCCCTCCGGTTTTTTGCCCTGTGTATTTTGGGGGGGGGTTTAAAGAGAGAGAGAAAAGAGAGGGGAGAAGAGAGAGAGAGAAGAGAGAGAGAGAGGAGAGAGAGAGAAAACAAAACCCGGACAACAGACAGACAGACAGACAGACAGACAAAACAGAAAAAGAAAAAGAAGAAGAAAAAAGAAAAATGATGATAGGGATGATGAGGATGTTTATGATGAATGATTGATGAATTAAGAAAAGAGAAAGACAGAGAGAGAGAGAGAGAGAGAAAAAGAGAGGGGAGAGAGAGAGAGAGAGAGAGAGAGACATATATAAGATAAACAATAGTTAACAGACAACAGCCCAAACATATAGATAGATAGACAGACAACGAAAGACAGACAGCCCAACAGACGGAGAAAGAGTAAAGGGGAAAACAGAGGGGGTGCAGACAGAACGACAGACGACACACACACACACCCCACACACACACACACCCACCACCCACACACACCCAGACAAGAGAGAGAGAAGAGAGAGAGAGAGAGAGAAGAGAAAAGAGAGTGAGAGAGACAGAGACTGGGGACAACAGAAGACAGACACCACACACACACACACAACACACACACACACACACACACACCCCCAACCCCACACAAGAGAGAGAGAGAGAGAGAGAGGGGAAGGGGAGAGAAAAGAGAGAGAGAGAGAGAGAGAGGGGGGGGTTTTGAGGGGGAAAGGTTTTTCAGTCGTCTCCCCATTCAAAACGAAATGCTTTCCCCTGGTGTTTGAATTTCTCCAATACTTTCCCGGCTGAAAAAAACCCTTGTCTCCCTCACCCTCCCTCTACCACCCCCCCTCCCCTGTACTAGCATCTCCTTCTCTCTCTCCCCTCTCTCTCTCTCTCTCTCCCCCTCTCTCCCCCCCTTGGGGGTTCTCTTTCCCCCCTTCCCTCTCCCCTCTCTCTCTCTTTCTCTCCCCTTCCTCTCTCCCTCCTCCTCTTCTCTTTTCCTCCTCTCTCTCCCCGCTTTCCCCCCATTCTTTTCCAAATTTTCTTCCCCCTTCCCCTGTCCCATAAATAAACTCTGTCCCCCTCCCCCCCTTTCCCCCTCTACCACCCTCCCCCCTTTTCTCTGTCCCCACAATAAAACCCTGTCTTTTTCCCTCTGCCCCCCCCCGGCCCCCCCGGGGCCCTCCCCTCCCTCCCTCCCCCTCCTCCTCTCCTCTACCCTCCCCTGCCCTCCTCAAACCCTCCCCCTTCCCCCCTCTGCCCCCCCTTTTGCTCTCCTCTACCCTCCCCTGCCCTCCTCAAACCCCCTCCCCCCCCCTCTGCCCTCCTCGGGCCCTCCCTCCCCCCTCCTCTGCCCCCCCCCCCTCCTCTGCCCTCCCCCCTACCCTCCTCTGCCCTCCTCTGCCCTCCTCTGCTCTCCTCTACCCTCCCCTGCCCCCCCTCAAACCCCCTTGCTCTCCTCACCCTCCCGGCCCTCCTAAAACCCTCCTTGCCCCCCTCTCCCCTCCTCGGGCCTCCCTTTACCCTCCCCCCCCCCCTAAACCCCCCTTTTGGCCCTCCTCTCCCCTCCTCTCCCCTCCTCAAACCCCCTCGGTCCTCCTCTGCCCCCCCTCTACCCTCCTCTGCCCTCCTCTGCTCTCCCCAAACCCTCCCCGCCCCCTCAAACCCCCCCTCGGCCTCCCCTCTACCCTCCCCCTGCCCCCCCCCCACCCCCTCTGCCCCCTCTCCCCCCCCTCTGCTCTCCCACCCCCCCGGCCCTCCTAAAACCCTCCTCGCCCTCCTCTCCCCTCCCTGCCTCCCTACCCCCCCTCCCCCTCCTCTCCCCTCCTCTGCCCCCCTTCCCCTCCTCTACCTCCTCTACCCTCCTTTTACCCTCCCCCGGCCCCCTCCCTCCCCCCTTTTAAACCCCCTCTACTCCCTCAAACCCTCCTTTACCCCTCCCTCCCCTCCCAAACCCCCACGGCCCCCCTCTCCCCCCTCGGCTCCCAAAAACCCCTCCCACCCTCCTGGGCCCCCTCTACCCCCCTTTTCCCCTCCCTTGCTCTCCTCTACCCCTCCTTTACCCCCCTGCCCTCCCTCAAAACCCCTTTTTTAAACCCCCTCGGCTCTCCCCTACCCCCTGCTCTCCCTCCCCTCCTCTACCCCCCTCTGCCCTCCTCACCCCCCTGCCCTCCTCGGGGCCTTATCTACCCCCCTACCCTCCTTTACCCTTTTTTAAACCCTCCTCCTCCCCTCCTCTGCCCTCCTCAAACCCTCCCTGCCCTCCCTGCCCCCTCTCTCCCCCTCTGCCCCCCCTCTCCCCTCCTCACCCTCCTCTGCCCTCCTCGGGCCCTCCTTGCCCTTTTCGGGCCCCTTTCTGCCCCCTTTTCTCCCCTCTGCCCTCCTCTCCTTGGGCCCTCCTCTGCCCCCCTCGCCCCCCCTCTACCCCCTCTCCCCTCCTCTCCCTCCTCACCCTCCTCTGCCCCCCTTTTACCCAACCGGCCCCCCCTCTGCCCTCCTCTCCCCTTCCCCCTTTACCCCCTGGCCTTTCCCTTTACCCTCCTCTCCCTCCTCAAACCCTCTGTCCCCTCTGCCCCAAATACAAAATTTTTTCCCAAAAAGCCCCTTTCCCTTCCTTCCTCCCCCCCCCTTTATCCCCCACAATAAATTTCACTATCTCCCCACACCCCCCCGCCCCCCCCCCCACCCATCAAAACCAAACTCCCTCACACCCCACAAAACCCCTTCTGTCCCCAAAATCAAACACTATCCCTTCATCCCCCCCCCCCCATTTTCTGCCCCCCAAAAATTCAAAACTATCCCCCGGCATCCCCCCCCCCCCTTCCCTGCCCCCCAAAAATCAAACACTATCTCCTTCAACCCTCCCCCCCCCACCCCCTTCTGTCCCCACAATAAAACCCCTGTCTCTTCAATCCCCCCACCCCCCCCCCCCCACCCCCCCTTTTTTCCGCCCCCACAATAAAAACTTTATCCCCCTCAACCCCCCCCCCCCCCCCCCCTTCTTCCCCCCAACCCAAACACTATCCCCCCCCAAACCCCCCCCCCCTCCCCCGGTCCCCAAAAATCAAAAAACTATCCCCTAAACCCCCCCCCCCCCTCTGTCCCCAAAACCAAAATCAAACACTATCTCTCTCTCTCTCTCTCTCTCTCCCTCTCTCTCTCTCCCTCTCTCCCTTCCCTCTCTCCCCCTTTTCCCCCCCCTTTCTCTACCCTCCTTTTTTCCATTTTCCCCTTACCAAACCCTGTTTCCCCCGGGTTATTTCCAAAATTTTTAAGCATGCCCCCCCCAACAACCCAACCCTGCTCTCTCCCCCTTAAATTTCCTCCATGCCCCCCCCAAAATTCCAACCCTGTCCCTCCCCTTTCAACCCCTCCATTTTCCCCACAATCCAACCCTTTCCCCCCCCCCTTCAATCCCCGTCCCCACAACCCAAAACCCTCTCTCCCCCTTCCCCCCCTTCAATCCTTTTTTTTGCCATGTCCCCCCAACCCAAACCCCGGCTGTCCTCCCCCCCCCACAATCCCTCAAAACCAGTCCCCAGTAAAAAACCCCAATGCCCCGGTTTTTCGACTAGGGCCCCCCCCCCCGGCCCCCCCCCCCCCCCCCCTCCCCCCCCCCCCGCTGTAACAAATCCTGTTTTTTCCTCATCCCCCCCTGCTCCTCCCATGTCCATTTTCTCTCCATCCCTGTCCCCACGTTTAAAACCCTTGCCCTCCCTTACCCCCCCCCCCCCCCCTCCCCCTTACCTCCCTTACCTCCCCTCGGGGGCCCCCAACCCCTTTAAAAAACCCCCGCCCCCCTCACGCCCCCCCCCCCCCCCCCCCCCCCCTTATCTCCCCAACTGCCCCCCCTTTTTCGGCCCCATTTAAAATTCCCCGGTCTTTCCCCCCCCCCCCCCCCCTCCCCCTTCCCCGACTTCTCCCCCCCCCCCCCCCCCCCCCCCCATTAAACCCTGCTCCCTCGCCCCCCCGCCTTCCCAACCCCCCCCCCCTACCCCCACCCCCCCAACCCCCACCCCCGGCCCCCCAATAAACCCCCTTCTCCCCCCCCCCCCCTTCTCCCCTTTTCCCTGGCCCCCCCCCCCCCCCAAAAAAAAGAAATCAGCCCCCCAACCCCCCCCCCCCCAACCCTTTTTCCCCTTCCCTCCACCCTCCCTCCGCCCCCATCCACCACCCCCCCCCCAAACCCCCCTGTCCCCCCCACATCCCTCTTCTTTCCACATTCCATACTTCAGACCCCCCCAAACCTTTCCCCTCCTCCCCCCCCCCCCCCCCCCCCCCCCCAAACCACCCCTTTAACCCCCAAAACCAAAACCCTAGGGGTTTTTCCAACCACACAAAAAAACCAACCCCCCCTCACAGGTTTTTTTTGTTTTTTTTGGGGGTTTTTGTTTGAAAGAAAAAATGAGTTTCCCTTTGGACCTTTTTCCCCAGTCAAAAGGGGTGATTGTACTGCCCAACAAGAAATGACAAAGACAGCTCGGCCCCGTGTTAATTGGGCCCGGGATTTTGGGGGGATTTTTAATCAAACAAACAAAAAAACCCTAAAAAGGGGAAAAAAAAGGAAAAGGGCAAAAAAAAAAATCCTCTCCCCTCATATTTAAAAATAATATTTTTAAAAAATCAAACTTTCTTTAGGGTTAATTGTCCATGAAACAAATTTCTGCTTCCTTTGGGGTTTGGAAGGGGTTTCAAAAGGATTAAAATTTAAAAGGGGAAAGGGGGGGGGGGGGAGAAGAGAGAAAGAGAAGAGAGAGAGGGGAGAGAGGTGGGTGGGGGTGGGTGTGGGGTTTTGGTGGGGGGGTGGGGGGTGGGGGGCCCGCGCGGGCTGGCGGGCGGCGGCATAAAATTACAGGTTTGAAATCCGTGTTAGGTGTGTATGGGCAACTTTTGTAGTAAATATGGGTTTCTTCATTTTCTTCGGATGGGTGCTTCTAACTTCTCTTCTTTTATTTGTTGTTTTTTTTTGGGTTTGTGGGGAAAAGGGGGGGGGGGGGGGGGCAGAAAAGACCCCCACAAAATCATTTGTAATTCTTCCCCCTTTAATCCATGTGGGAAAAAAAAAAAACAAGCAAAGGGGAAAAAAAAATAAAAAATTACCCCCTACCTTCTCCCCCCCCCCCGGGCCCCTAATGGACATCCATTCCAAATTGCGTCAAGTCTTTTGAAGCTTGTTAAGGGAAAAAAAAAAAATTTTGAGGGGTTTTCGGGGGTTTTTACAAGCTGAGATACAGAATCACGAACCAACCCTTTTTCCCCCCATGTCAGGTTTGTAGGGAGCAATTTATTTCCTTACGGGCTTTTAAAAAACCCCCATGACAATGTTAGATATACTGTCTTCGTCCATAAAATTTAGCAGCGACAGGCAAAAAATGTTTGGAATGTTTTTTGGGGGGCGCGGGTTTTTAAAGTTTTTGTGCAGTTGATTGTGGGGATTGGGGCCCGGTGTAACTGCACTGCCAAAAAGCCCCGTCACGGGGGTTTTCGGGGCATTCCCGATATAACAACCAAACCCAAACCTTTACAGTTTCATTTTATTTTTTTTCCCAAAGGGGGCGTTTACGCGTGCGGAAATAGTCCCCCCAAAAAACGCCCAACCCCCGCATCCGCTGAGTTTTGAGACCATACTGCGTATGTTTTAAAGCGGAGGGTAAAAAATTAATTTAATAAACGAAGAAATTTTAAGAAAGGGGCCCCCCCACTAAAACAGATGTGTTACCTTTCCATTAACCCAGCGTGCGGGCCGACCTTGAACCCAACTTTTTTTAAAAAAAAAAAATGGAACAAAACAAAAAAGACTAGACCACCCCCACCAACCCAAAAAAAAAGGAAAAAAAAATTTTACAACTGATACATTTTACGTAAAAGGGTGCACAAGAACAAAAGACTTTTTGTTTTTAGTTTTTGTTCGGGATTAAAATTTTTAACAAAATTTTTATTGTTTCCCTACCCCCTTTCTCTCTCTCTCCCCCGCTCACCCCCCCCTCCCCCCTTCTCCCCTCCCCCTCCCCTCTCCCCCAAATTTTTTTATATTAAAAAATTTTATATATTATAAAAAAGTAAAAAAACATAACAATTTTAAAAAAATGCAAATTTTTGTCTAACTAAAAAAAAAAGGTTAATAAAAAACAAACCACACTTAAACAACCCAAACACTAAAACAGAAATAGAAACAACTTCAGGGACAAGTGGGAAACGTTGGGGGGTAACCCCAAACCCCCAAAACAATAACCTAAAAAAAAAAAAAACATAAAAAAAAAAAAAAAAAAAAAACCCGTGCAATCCCCGGGACGTGAAAAAAAAAAAATAACTGGGGCCCCCCCCCCCTATAAAACAAACCGGGGGTTTGGGGACCCCCCAATTTATCCAAAGAGAGCCCACTTTAAACAGCGTTGTAAGTAATTTTTTTCTTCGTTTTGGGGAAAAATCGCTCGGGTTATTTTTTTGTTTGGTTTTTTTTTTTTTTTTCAGAGCCCAAACCCACACCCTGCGTTTAAAGTTATTTTCCCTCAGGGGGGCTCCCCACTACTGATTTTTTTCTCCATTTTTGGGCCTTTTTTAAAAACAAAAAAAGCGGGCATATCATCAAACCCTAAAAAAAAAAAAATCGGGTTTTTTTTTCTCTTGATACACAGAAATGTAGCCCAAGGGGTTTCTTTTTGGGGCATTACGCAGGAAAAAAAAATCATATAATTTCCCATTTAGTGAATAAAGCACGGATTTGGGAACAGTTTTCATTTTTTTTTTTTTTTAGGTTTTAACGGGAGGGATAGTTACATTCTTTTAAAACGTTCACAACATTGAAGAAATCAGTGTTGGGTGCTTTTTTCTTTCTTTTATGAAATTTTTTTATTTATTTTCTAAATAAAAAAAATTATTTTTTGTTTTTTTCTATTTATTTGCCATCCGGACATGTTTAAAAGGGAAATAAGCTTTTGATTTATGTGTTTTCAAATTTATTCATTTTTCCAAAAGCGGGTTTTAAATTGGTGTGTGGGGGTGGGTTGTGGGGTGTGTGTGGGGTGTGTGTGTGCGGGGCGTCGGCGGGCTGGTTTCTGCGTGCGTGTTTGTGGTTTTTGTTGGGGGTGGGGGGGTGTGTGTTGTGGGGTGTGTGGGGTGGGAGGCCCCGTGCCCGGGGTGCGGGCGTGCGTGCGTGCGTGCGTGTTTTTTTTGGGGTGCGTTTCGGGGGGCGGCATTTTTGTGTTTTCATGGGGGGAAAAATATTTTGATGGATGAAATTGGCCATCGGGGGAAACCCCGCAATTTTTTATCACCGTTGACTTTATTGGGGGGCAGAACCCCTTAAAGTATGAGCAGGGGGGAAGGGGGTGGGGTGTGGCACACCCGGCGTGCCATGAAGTTAAAAAAGTTTTCCCAAAACAGGGGTTTCGAAAGAAAAAGCTGGGAAATAGGGGGTCAGGGCATTTTCATAAGTATGGCAAACCCCCCGGGGATCAAAAGCCTATAATACCGACATTTTCTTTAATTTTTTTTGGGGAAGTTTTTTTCCCTCCCGAAAAAACCCTTAAAATTAGGGGAAAATGATCAATTTTTATCGAATGACATTACTTTTTTTTTTCCCGGGTTTTTTTCCCGAGAAAACATTTTAAGTCCCCCTAAAAAAAGCATTTAATGGAAACCTGCAAGGGTTTTCCCTGGAAAATTTAAAAAATTTTTTTTTTGTGGGCCCTTTATTTTTTTTTCTTTTTTTTTCCCAAAGTTTTTTTCCTTTTTTTTCCCGGGGGGGGTTTTTTGTGGGGCCTTTTATCCTCATCTTTTTTCCCCACTTTTTTTACCTTTTTTTTTTTTAAAAACCTTAAACACCAGGGGTGTTTTAAGGTGGGTTTTTTTTTTTTTTCTTTTTTTTTTTTCGTTTGGGTACAATGGGCTGGGGTTTTTATGTTCTAAGGGTTTTGGGGTTTTTTGTCACTTTCGGCCCGGGAAAACATGTTTTTCTTCCAAGAAAACAGGAAAAAAAAATATTTTTTACATATATCTTGGGTTTTTTTTTTGTTTTAACCCAAAAAAAATTTTTGCCAAGTAAACAGGGGAAAAAAGATAGCCGCCTAATGATGTAAAAAGGAAATGTTTTCCCCCCCCAAAATCACTTTTTCCCCCGGGAAGAAAAGTTTTTTTTTCCATCAAGAAAAAAACCCCGGGGGAGACAAAATTTCTTTTCGGGAAAAAAAAAAAACGTTTTCACCGGGTTTTTTACAGGGGGTTGTTTTCCAGGGGGGAAAACGAAAAAACAAAACAACAACCCAACCCCAAAAAAAAAACGGTTGGGCATAGCTTTTGGGGTCATGCTTTCACCCCTACTTTGGGGATAGGCTGGGGGTGGGGGGGGGGTGGGGGGGGGGGGGGGGGGCGGGGGGGGTGTTGATTTAAAGGGCCCGGGCACCACTGAAGTTCATGCGCGGGCCCCCCCCAAAAAAAGTTTTTTGGGGTTTCAGTGCCCCTTCCTCCTCTCTCCTCCTCCTTCCCCCTCCCTCTCTCCTTCATGATGTGTGGGGTGGGGTTTTTGGGTGTGTGTGTGTAGAGGAAGAGAAGAGAAGAGGGAGAAGAGAAAAGAGAGAGAGAGAGGAGAGAGAGAGAGAGAGAGAAGTGTGTGTGTGTGTGTGTGTGTGTGTTGTGTGAGGGGGGGCCAAAACCGTCATGGCTGGGGGCGAAAAGCAGGGGAGGGGAAATCAGAAGCCCCCAAAAAAAGAAACACAAAAATTCCCCTTTGCCAAACATGGTTTAAAAACGGGGCGGAGGGTTTGGCCCCACAGATGGATAGCGAAAGATGAACGACTTGGAAAGAGAAAAAACTTTTTGGGGGATGTAGGGGGTTTCGAGCATCTCCGAAATTTTGAAAAAACTAACCCAAAACCCTCCCAACCCTAACTGATAAGTTGATGTCCAGTATACCATGTACATGAAGACCGTTTTCCTGGAGAAACCCGGAAAAAACAGCAGTACAAGAAAACAATTTATTTAAGGTGACTCCCGCCTAAAAGGTAAAAGGGGTATATACTTCTTATATATAAAGGCTTTTTTGAAAATGTAGGATAAACCCTCCCGCAAGGGACCCTAAAACCTTTCCTGACAAAATATATTGCGGGGTTCCCCGGTTTTAAACCCCCTTTTTGGGGGCTTTTGGGTTTTTTTTATTTTATTTTTTATTTTGGGGGATATTTTTTTTTTAGTTTTTCAGGGATTTATTTTTTCCTTTTGTGTCTTTTTTGTCGCCAGGTTTATCCATTTTGGGGGCATGTTTTTTCATTATTTTTTTAACTTTTTTTGATTTAGCACTTATTAAATTTTTTTTCCCAACAACATTGGGAAAAGTAAAGGCCTTTTGGGGGGAATAAAACGGTTTGAAATACAAACAAAAACACACACACAAAGATTTGGGGGACGGGGGTTTTCGGGGGCCCCCACGGGGGCATGGGGGCTTAACGACACCGCTCAAACATCCCTTTTGGGGGTTTGGTTTAGGCTTTATATGAAATTTGGGGTTGGTGGCATTTTCGTGGCCCCCTTTGGGGGTTTGGGTTCAGGGGGCAAAATCCCTCTGGGTTTTGGCTTTTGGTTGGGTTTGGGTGTAGGGTTTGGGGGTGATTTGGGTGTAGGGGTTTTAGTCTGTGGGGGTCTTTTGGGGTCTGTTGGGCTTTGGAGTCAGGGTTTGGGGAAAGGGTTTTTGGGGGTGGTTTTGGGGGGTAGATCTAGAGCGGGGTTTGGGTTTAAACTTTGGGGGGTGAATTTGGGTTTTTCTTTGGATCGGGTTTGGGTTAGGGTTTGGGGTAAGGGGGGGGGGCTTGGGAGGGCCGGGTTTTGGGTTTTTCTTTTTATCATTTACCCAGGGTTCGGATCTGGGGTTGAGGCTTTGGGGCCGGTTTTGGTTTTGACTCGGACCAGTTTTGGGTTTTGGCCTCGAAATCATTTTGGGGCCCGGGGAAAGGGGGCAGAGTCCTCTAGAGCGTGGGGGGGAGCCAGAGCAGTTTGGGGGGGTGGGGGGGGGGATGTTAGTCATTTGAATGGGGTTTTGGGTTTTTTGGGTTTTTACTCCTGAGCCAGGGGGGTTGGAAAGTCAGAGGGTTATGACAGAGATGTCAGTCCCCAAGATGTCTTTCCCGGAATTCCCCTACTTTTTCTTTCTTTTTTTCTTTTTTCTTTTCTTTCCCTTTTTTCTTTTCTTTACTTCCCTATTCCCCCTTTTTTTTTTTGTTTTTCTTTCTTCTTTCATTCTTTTTTCCCTTTCGGTTTTTTTAAATTTATTTTTTTCTTTTTTTTCACTCTTTTGATCCTTGTTGAAATGGAAAACAGGCCAGCCATTTAACCAAAATTTTTCCCCAAATTGGGCCCCTCTGTTTATCCTCCGCCGGGGTTTTGTGTTTTGTGTGTGTGTTGTGTGTGTGTGTGCGTTTCGTGCGTGCGGCTGGGGGCGTGCGTGCGTTTCGTGCGGGCGTGGGGCGTGCGTGCGTGCGCGCGCGCGCGGGGCGTGTGCGTGCTGCGTTTTGTGTTGTGTTGTGGTTTTGTGTGTGTGTGTTTTGTGTGTTGGGGCGCGCGCGCCCCGCCCCCAGGTCGGGCCCCACCATGCGTGCTTTTCATGCGGGAAAAAGACAGCAAAAAAGCCCGGGTTTTAAGGGGGTTGGTTTGGGGTTTTTTTGGGGGAGTAGGAGTGGGGAAAAAGGGGCCCAACCCAGATTGGTGTGTGGTTGAAGTGGAAGGCGGGGGGACCCCTCTTTAAAATTTAAAAGACTGCAACAGACCCTGGACCTGTAAAAAGGGGGATGTTTCTCACGTTTGCTAGGCCCATCTGACAAATTTGGTATTTGTTTCGTCGGGGGTGGGGTTTTTAAAAAAATTTTTTTTTTAAAGATTTTAAAAAAAGGGGAAAGTGATCTGCAAAAATCGGGAAAATTTTGGGAGAGGAAAAAAGTTGGGTGTGGGGTGTTCGGCCCTTGGGTTTTTGCCTGTGGGTCCCGCGTTTTTGTGTGGTGTTGTGTGTGTGTGGGTGTGTGGGGTTTTGGTGTTGTTTGGGGGTGTGTGGGTGGGGTGTGTGGTGTTGTTGGAATGGGGGAAGGGAGGATGGGGGAAAATTTTTCAAAAACCGGGTTTCCGGACACCGGTTTTAAAGGGGACATTTTAGGGGAAAAAAAGCAAAGGGCCCCAAAGTGCAGAGAAAAACATTATTTTCCTTTTTCCCCCCCAAACCCCCCCCAACCCCCCCCCCCCCCTCCCCTCCCTTCCTTTTTTTGTCCTTCCCCCACACTTTTCCCCCCCCCCCCCCCCCCACACACCCTTTTTTTTTTTTTCGTTATTTGTTGTTGTTTTTGTTGTTTGTGTGGAAAAGGGGGGGGGGGGGGGCGCAGAAAAGACCACCACAAAATCATTTGTAATTCTTCTCCTGAATCCATGTAGGAAAAAAAAAAAACAAGCAAAGGGGAAAGAAAATGAAAAATACAGCCCCTACCTCTCTCCCCGCCCTTGTCCCCTATTATGGACATCCAGTTCCAAATTGCGTCAAGTCTGTGAAGTCTTGTTAGGAAAAAAACAGTTCTGATTGGTTTACAGGTTTTGGACAAGCTGAGATACAGAATCACGAACGCAACAATTCCCGCCATGTCAGTTATGTATGTAGCATATTTATTGCCTGTACTGTCGTTTTAAACACCATGACAATGTTAGATATACTGTCTTCGTCCATAATATATTAGCAGCGACATGGCAACAAATGTTTTAGTGAATGTTATTTGGGCGCGCGGTTACAATGTGTGTTGTGCATGTTGATTGTGGTGATTGACTGGTGTAACTGCACGTGCAACAGGCTCGTCTACTGTCTTCTCGGTGCACGTCAGATATAACAATCCAACAACCTTCACAGTTTCAGTTTCAGTTTCATCAAGGAGGCGTCACTGCGTGCGGACTAGTCCCAAATACGCTACACCGCATCCGCTGAGTTTTGAGACCATACTGCGTATGATTTAAAGCGGATGGATAAATGAATTAATGATTAAGACGAGAGAATTGAAGAAGAGGGCCTCGACTAAGCAGATGTGTGACCTACGCATTAACCCAGCGTGCTGGTCAGACCTTGAGCAACTTTCACAAAAATGTAACAATACAAACAGACTAGACCACCACCACCACCACAAAAAAAAAAAGAAAAGAAAATTGTTACAACTGATACATTTTACGTACATGGTGCACAGAACAGAGACTTTTTTGTTTTTTAGTTTTTGTTCGGGATTAATGAACAATGTATAGTTCATACATTTCTCTCTCTCTCTCTCTCTCCTCTCTCTCTCTCTCTCTCTCTCTCTCTCTATATATATATAATATATATATATATATAAAGTAAAAAAACATACAACATTTCAAAAAGATGCAATTTATGTCTAACTAAAAAATGGTTAATACTATGCAAACCACACTTAGCAACCCTAAACACTAAAACAGAAATAGTAAACAACTGCAGGCACAAGTGGAAATCGTTGTTGGTGAACACACCCCAAGCAATAACCTAAAAAAAAAAAAAAACATAAAAAAAAAAAAAAAAAAAACACCGTGCAATCCACCTGCACGTGAAAAAAAACAATAACTGGGCCCCACACGCTATAAAACACCGGCGGTGGGTGACCCAAGTATTCATCCTGACGAGAGCCCAGCTTTAAACAGCGTTGTAGATGATTTTAGACTTCGTTTTGGGAAATATCGTCTCTGATTATTTTTTTGTTTGGTTTCTTTTTTTTTTTCAGAGGCAACCGACCAGTGCGTTTATGTTATTTCCAACATTTTGCTGCTCCCGACTACTGATTTTTTTCTCCATTTTTTACTTTTTAACACAAAAGAATGCTGACATATCATCATTCATAAAAAAAGTAACTTGATTTTTTTTTCGTGCTTGATACACAGAAATGTAGCAATGGTTACTTTTTGTGCATTACGCAGGAAAAATATCATATAATTGCCCATTTAGTGAATAATGCATCTGGAGTTGTAACATTGTTTTCATTTTTTATTTTTTTTAGTTGAGACTGCAGCATAGTTACATTCTTTTTAACGTTCTATCAATCAGTTGAAGAATCAGTGTGGATGTCTTCTTTCTTTCTTTCATGTATTTATTTATTCATTATCTATATAAAAAAATTATGTGTTTGTTCTTTCTATTTATTTGCCTATCCTGGACAATGTAAAGGAAGTATGTCTTCTGATTTATTTGTGTATCTATTCATTCATTTTTCCATGCGATATAAGTGTGTGTGTGTGTGTGTGTGTGTGTGTGTGTGTGTGTGTGTGTGTGTGTGCGTGCGTGCGTGCGTGCGTGCGTGCGTGCGTGCGTGTGTGTGTGTGTGTGTGTGTGTGTGTGTGTGTGTGTGTGTGTGTGTGTGTGTGTGTGTGCAGCGTGCGTGCGTGCGTGCGTGCGTGCGTGCGTGCGTGTGTGTGTGCGTGCGTGCGTGCGTGCGTGCATTGTGTGTTGCATGGGGGAGAAGAAATATTTTGATGGATGAAATTGGCCATCGGGGGTTGACCCAGTCATTATTTGATCATCAGTTGGACGTGTTATTTGGCGGCAGAACCGCTAATGTATGAGCAGGGGGTGAGGAGGGGGGTGGCGTGTGGCGACACCAGGCTGTGCCATGGAAGTAAAGAAGTTCCAAAGACAGGGATGCGAAAGAAACGCTGCATTATGGGATCATGTCAGTTTTCATAAGTATGGCACCCCACTGGCATCAAAAGCCTATAATACCGACATTTTCTATATTCCCTTTGGTGAAGTTTTTACCATACCGAGAAAACCGTTATAATTAGGGAAACTGATCAATTCTATCGAATGACATTACATTTTTTTTTCTGTTTGTTTCCCGAGAAAAGCATTTATTATTGTCCCGTAAACAGCATTTATAGGAAACCTGTCACTGTTTTCTCTGGGAAAATAACAATTTTTTTTATGTGGGGCCTTCAGTTTTCTTCTTTTTTTTTTCCCACGTTATTTCCTTTTTTTTCTTCTTTTTTTTTTTCTTTTTAGTGGGGCCTTCATCCTCATCTTTTTTTCCCCCACTTTTTCACCTTTTTTTTTTTCAAAGCCTCAAACACCATGCTGTTTTAGGTGGTTTTCTTTTTTTTTCTTTTTTTTTTTTCGTTTGATACAATGTGTCTGGGTTTATTTATGTTCTAATGTTTAGTGTGCTGTCACTTTCGCAGGAAAACAGCAGTAGTTATCTTCCAAGAAAACAGGAATAGATG
>JAFLJL010018876.1:0-14985 GCA_018398815.1 Conus ventricosus | reverse complement strand
GTTTTCTTTACGAGTCATACTCACAATTATTTGGGACGCCCGCTACACTAGTCAAGCCACACGAATATTCTTCCTTTTCAGTAGTGGCATGGGGAAATGATTCATATCACTAACTACATGTGATGGAGCGTCACATGCCTTGATGTGAGGCTACGTCACATGACAGCGAGACAAACAGACCTTGGCGATGGATACAAGATGCCTCCTCTCAAGCCTTCATGGATGACACTACAGTGATTTCATCCAGAGAAGACGAGACACGTCATGTGCTGGAGAGGCTGGACGACATAGTTGCCTCATCCAGAATGAATTTCAAACCAAAGAAATCACGGAGTCTCTCACTGGGGAAAGGAAAAGTGGCCGAATCTGTGGTCTTCAGTGTTGCCAACCAGGCCATTCCAACAGTCACAGAAGAACCAGTCAAGAGCCTTGGAAGATGGTATGATGATACGCTGAAAGACACACAAAGAGCAAAAGAAACCAAGCAGATGGCGGAAGAAGGCTTGGAGACCATTGACCAGTGTGGGCTCCCTGGCAAATACAAGGTCTGGTGTCTGCAGTTCATGCTGATACCAAAGCTCCTATGGCCTCTGATGATATACGACATCTGCACCAGCACAGTGGAGGCAATGGAAGCCAAAATCAACAAGTTCACAAGGAAATGGCTTGGTGTCCCACCCTGTCTGACTGACATCGCGCTGTACTGTCGCCAAGCAAAGCTGAAACTACCACTGAAATCCATCCTGGAGGAATACAAAGCAGGGAAGATCAGACTTCAAAGCATGCTGGAAGACTCAGGAGACAAGGGGGTTTAGAAGCAATCAAGCCCCAGCTGAAGACAGGCAGGAAAGTTCAAGAGGCGATGGATTCTGCAAAAGAAAGTCTCAAGATCAGAGAAATAATAGGACACACACAGACCAACAGACAAGGACTGGGAGTGACCAAACTGAATGGTGGTCAATGACAAAGGCCAAAGGAAAAGCCAAAAGAGACATGATGATTCAGGAGATGAGAAAAGAAGAAGACCAAAAAAGACTCCAAAAGCAGTCCAGCAGAGCCAGCAAGGGCAATGGACAACGTGGGAGAATGCACTCCAAAGAAGTCTCACTTGGAATGACATTTGGCACATGGCCCCTCTCAGGATCAGCTTCATTCTCAGATCTGCATATGACCTTCTGCCCTCAAATGCAAACCTGGTGAAGTGGGGGAAAACAGACGATCCTGCATGCCCCCTCTGCCATGAAAAACAAACAGTGGAGCATGTTCTAAGCTCATGTAAAGTAGCCCTGGCTCAAGGAAGGTACACATGGAGGCACAACCAAGTGCTCAAAGAGATTGTACAAGCAGTCTGGGCTAGTACCAACACCACAAAAGGGCGAATCAGGACTCCAAAAGCACCTGCAACATTCTTCACGGCAGGAGGCAGCAAATCATGGCCAAGAACAACGGTGCCACTCGAAACATGCAGGCAGAGTCTGCTGGACAGGGCAGATGACTGGGAGTGCACTGCAGACCTCCCAGAATGGAAGAGTCACCCAGAGATCATCAGCAAGAGTGGCATGAGACCAGACATAGTAGTCCACTCTAAGTCAACCAAGCAGCTGATCATGATCGAGCTCACGGTGCCATATGAAAACAGAATGGAGGCAGCTCAAATCTACAAGACTGAAAAGTATGCTGATCTGGCAAACAGCCTGAGGAGAGAAGGCTATCTGGTCAAAGTCCTCACTGCAGAAATTGGAGCTAGGGGATTTGTAGGAACGTCTGCATACAGCCTCATGAAGCAGCTCTCAGTTGCAGGGAAGGAAAAAAACCAGAGCCCTGAAAGCAATGGCAGAAGCGGCAGAGAGGTGTTCAAGCTGGATCTGGTCAAGGAGGAACAAAAGTGAACTTCATAAGGCTTAATTTCCCTACAAATATCAGGTGTCCCTGTGGCTCAGTGGTTAAAGCGCGAGTCATTAAGTGGAAAAATGAGCATTACCAGAGGGTCATGGGTTCGAATCCCAGCCATGGCTCGTCCCAAGATGGGGAAAAAAAAAAAAAGGGGGGCAGCAGAGGGACATCCGGAGTCATGAACCGGGTGTGGCCCAACCCCCCTAGAGTGTCAGGAGATAAGGGCCGAAACACTTGCTTGAAGGGGGCTTCTCTTCTGAGGACACTCTGCTGCCACGCTCTCCACGAGTTTCTTTCTACTGAGTTCTTCCTTTTTCTTGATAAGAGATTGAAAATTTACGACTATGCATTTAAGTTTATCTTTTTCTCTTAATGATTTGGGGTTCAGTTGCACTTTATGATTTGGGATTTTATCAGTTTTAGAATCAGGGGTGGATGCAAACTTAGGACAAAATTTCAAGTTTTCTTTTGGGGATCGGTCTGGTGAGATAGGGTCAAAACGGTTGCTTTCTGAGCTGCAGTCTTCAATAGAATCTTCAAAAAGTCTCGAACTAAAGTTTGGAAGCCCACAGATAAAACAAGTCCAAGATATATCACTATTGCATAATGCTTCATAAACTGCTGAATTCATTAACATACATTTAGTGTGATACCATGTATTGCAGACGTCACAGGCAACTGCTTTATGTTTCCATGTGACTCTCAAATTGCAAACTCCGCATGGATATTTTACTTTGGTGGACGGACCAGGATTGAGTTCAATGTCTCCCGATAGCAGGATAAGGCTTAAAAGCCATGATTTAACTCCTCCATGTCTAACTCTTTTATTCAATCAATTCCTTATCACTGTACTATTTCTGATGTTAATTGAAATCAGAGGTTCAAATCTGGGCCTAGTAATCGACGTGAGAACAGTGCTCGGCACAGGTGTACACAGGAGACTAACATGGTTAAGGTTGCACAAAGTTTTAAAACCTGCAAAAATGGAACTAAAGGCGTCTACGTCTACATCTAAAATTTCAAAATTAAACTGAGTGCTAGGGATATTGTTGTTCCTGTCACATGTGGAAACAGCAAGGAAAAATAGAAAACTTTTAACAAAGCCGAGGATCAACACGCCGGTAGCCATCTTGAAAAGCCAAATAAGAAAGACTCACCTTACCTGAAAGGGTTTAAAACACAATTTCATTAAAAAAAAAGAAAAGAAATAAGCGTATGAATACGTAATAAAAGAGAATGGTTTAACATGTGTACTGGACCGTACAGCCGCTGAAAAGGATCTGGGGGTCACCATGGACCCAGAATTGAGCTTTGATTCACATATATAACAAATATTGTGAAAAGGGGACATCAAATTTCTGGTCTGCTTTTGAGAACTATTACAAATATAAGTCTCCTGAAATAATGGTACCATTATTCAAAGCTTTAGTTAGGCTCGTTCTTGAATACGGGAACTCGGTATGGTGCCCCTACTTAAAAAAGTACATAAATATGATTGAAGGCATTCAACGTAGATTTACCAAGTGTGTAACTGGTACTGGAGATCTTGGTTACGAGGAGCGTATGGCTCTACTTAGGTTGCCCAGCCTAGAATTCAGGCGACAAAGAGGTGATCTCATCGAAGTATATAAGATCATGCACAATATTTATGATCCCTGCACTACTTCTTCCCTGTTCACCATGGCTAACTATGATTAGACTCGAGGGCACAACTTCAAACTTAAAAAGACCAACTTCATAACTAACCACTTCCACAGGTTTTTTTTTTTTACTAATTCAGTAATTGTATTATTAATCTGTTGAACAACCTTCCATTATGATACCATTAATGCATCATCAGTTAACGCCTTCAAAAATCAAATTGACAAAACTTTTAAGGACCATACATGTATTTTCCATATTAGATTTAAATCTTTACTGAAGTGGTAATAAATGTAGTATACACTATGCCTTTTTTAACCAAGGGACAGTCACCATGTAGTGATCCAAAAGCATATTAATGGACAGAGATAATGAGGGCAAAAGGCTTTTAGCACTATAAGCCAGGGCTTCTGAAAACGCAAAAAATTGCATACAGTACGCATTAAAACTCTACAGGACGCACTGGGTGTCTGTGTAAGGGGTCCCCAGGGACCGCTTCAAATTTTGGTGAAGTCAGACATAAAGTAAGAAAAGACTGCCTTCAAGTTGGGTGCCGTAACATCGTAGGTCTGCTACATTTCGACTGAACCCATCCCTTTTCAAGTTAGAACAGTACCAAAGCGAGTAGGGCAGCCTCCTAACAACATAGTCGGTCACTTTTGTCGTCTGCTGAGGCTGACTGACTAAGCTTAACGCTAGCCACAGCCTCGTTTTCAGTTGACCGAATTTTCCTACTTTGAGCCATGTGATGTCCACGATGTTGCTTTTCATTTTCCCGGCAGGAGAGAGGCATTTCCGCGAAGCCTTTGTTTCCAACATGTCTCTCGAAGCGTGGTTAACGAATCATCGTCGCAAAAGCGAAAAAGCGTAGCAGAAGAGCAAGATCGAGAAGATCAAGAACCCATTCGTAGGGATACCATTTTTTACGTTTATTTGTTTTTTATTGTGACGATGTGTCTGTGACAATTGCAGTGCGCGTGCAGGATGCAATTTTTTAACGTTTATTTTGTTGTTTTTGTTGTGTTAGCCTGGGACCTTAAAAATCTGATGAAGGGTCCCTGGGACCGGAAAGATTTCAGCAGCAGAAGCCTGTATAGCCAAACATTTCTGTGATTCTGTGATTGATGTAAAGTTTTTACTTCTTTAGGGAGCCCCGAAATGTAGGCAAATTCTGTTAAAGTTTCCCTCGCACCGGGCCTCCTTTCCCCTCTGCCCCTCTTCCCTCTCCCAGTTCCATCCCATTCTTCTCAAAGATCTCCCTGTTCCATCCCATTCTTCTCAAAGATCTCCCCTGTTCCATCCCATTCTTCTCAAAGATCTCCCCTGTTTCATCCCATTCTTCTCAAAGATCTCCCCTGTTCATCCATTCTTCTCAAAGATCTCCCCTGTTCCATCCATTCTTCTCAAAGACTCCCTGTTCCATCCCTTCTCTCAAAGATTCCCCAGTTCCATCCCATTCTTCTCAAAGATCTCCCCAGTTCCATCCCATTCTTCTCAAAGATCTCCCCTGTTCCATCCCATTCTTCTCAAAGATCTCCCCAGTTCCATCCATTCTTCTCAAAGATCTCCCCTGTTCCATCCCATTTTCTCAAAGATCTCCCTGTTCCATCCATTCTTCTCAAAGATCTCCCCTGTTCCATCCCATTCTTCTCAAAGATCTCCCCTGTTCCATCCCATTCTTCTCAAAGATCTCCCCAGTTCCATCCCATTCTTCTCAAAGATCTCCCCAGTTCCATCCCATTCTTCTCAAAGATCTCCCCTGTTCCATCCCATTCTTCTCAAAGATCTCCCCAGTTCCATCCCATTCTTCTCAAAGATCTCCCCTGTTCCATCCCATTCTTCTCAAAGATCTCCCCTGTTCCATCCCATTCTTCTCAAAGATCTCCCCTGTTCCATCCCATTCTTCTCAAGATCTCCCTGTTCCATCCCATTCTTCTCAAAGATCTCCCCAGTTCCATCCCATTCTTCTCAAAGATCTCCCCTGTTCCATCCCATTCTTCTCAAAGATCTCCCCTGTTCCATCCCATTCTTCTCAAAGATCTCCCCTGTTCCATCCCATTCTTCTCAACCTATTCAGCTTTCTCTACAAAAGATTGTCCATTAATCATGCAGAGAGCTTTTGTGCAGAAAACCAAGAAAAGGGGAGGGGAGGGGAGACAGAGGAGACTGTAAAGTAACACGTTGCCGAATATTTTTTAGTTTTTACTTGCTGGACTTGTTAATAAAGTCGAGGTTGGGAGTGCAGCGTATACAACTGTAACTAATTCAGCATTAATACTTAGTGGGAGTAAAGAGCTCTATCTTACAAAGGGAAATCATGTCATCTTGAGTGTTGATGGAATTCTGGGATTGCCAGATTATGTGGGCCCTGTTGAAACTCACTTGATATATTTTTGTTCAGTTGATTCCTTTGTGCAGCCTATACTCTTTAAGAGAGAAAGAGGGATGAGAGAAGATGATCTGATGATTCCAGAGGCATGCTATTGTTGATGATTTCTACTGTGATACTAATATTTCAGAGTGTGTGTGTGTGCGTGTGTG
The DNA here is from genome assembly GCA_018398815.1 of Conus ventricosus. NCBI lineage: Eukaryota > Metazoa > Mollusca > Gastropoda > Neogastropoda > Conidae > Conus > Conus ventricosus. The sequence continues at coordinate 8,910 of JAFLJL010018876.1, read as the reverse complement.
TGTGTGTGTGTGTGTGTGTGTGTGTGTGTTAGGAGTATGATTCATTAGAAAGCTTTCAAGGTCAGTGTGTTTGTTGAAGAGTTCTGGTATCAGCCACATTCATTTCGTAAGAGTTATATAAATACACTTTTCTGTAAGTCATTGAAAAAGAAGAACAGAGGGTAAAGAGTAGTGGAGGGGGGGGGGGGGGGGGGTTGCTGAGGGAACGTTTCAGTGTGAGAATCGTGCTGAAATATCAGCTGGTCATGATCATGTTGCTGGCACAAGGAGGTGATGAGACTCGTTCTTGTCTTTAAGGCTGAGCAATAAAAGATTTGCTTTCATACCCACAAGGGATTTCCTTTTGTACTTCTTTCCTGAACAAGAGCTTCTTTGTGTCACAGATCAAAATGTTTGGTTGCAGGAAATAAAGCGAGAATGCTCTAAAAACATCAAGGGAACATTGCAAAGCCACTAGGTCTCAGAAAGTTCACTCTTGACATTTGTTTTGATAAAGTTAGCCATGTGCTGGTGGAGAGTAAAGAAAACAGTAACACTAACAGTGCTCTGCTGATCTTGGTGAGTGGTTCACAGCAGCATGTCACTTGTTTGTCAAGGAGCATGCTTTCAGAGCATCATGTTACTTCTCTCTTCTGTGGTCCTTGGTTGGGGAGTGTGGAAAGGGGAGTTTAAAAAAGGGGAAGGGAGCAGTGAAACAAAGACCGAGAGATGAAATGTGTCTGAACTGTTTTCTTTCAGTTCCATTGCTTCTCCCTTTGTATTCAACAGCTCCTTCAGATTATGTGTGTGTGTGTGTGTGTGTGTGTGTGTGTGTGTTTTCATCGTGTATTATCAGTATTTGCTTTTATTATTTTATTGTTGAAACTAACTGAATAAAGTGCAACTCAGCAGTTGTCACATTAGTCGCTTGTGATGGTTTCATAGAACTCAGCATTTGTCACAAGTCTATGTCGCTGGTGACTGGTTAGTAGCAACTCCAGCAGTTGTCACAAGTCTTGTCGCTTGGTGACTGGTTTCGATAGCAACTCCAGCAGTTGTTACAAGTCTTGTCGCTTGGTGACTGGTTTCTATAGCAACTCCAGCAGTTGTCACAAGTCTTGTCGCTTGGTGACTGGTTTCGATAGCAACTCCAGCAGTTGTCACAAGTCTTGTCGCTTGGTGACTGGTTTCTATAGCAACTCCAGCAGTTGTCACAAGTCTTGTCGCTTGGTGACTGGTTTCGATAGCAACTCCAGCAGTTGTCACAAGTCTTGTCGCTTGGTGACTGGTTTCGATAGCAACTCCAGCAGTTGTCACAAGTCTTGTCGCTTGGTGACTGGTTTCGATAGCAACTCCAGCAGTTGTCACAAGTCTTGTCGCTTGGTGACTGGTTTCCATAGCAACTCCAGCAGTTGTCACAAGTCTTGTCGCTTGGTGACTGGTTTCGATAGCAACTCCAGCAGTTGTCACAAGTCTTGTCGCTTGGTGACTGGTTTCGATAGCAACTCCAGCAGTTGTCACAAGTCTTGTCGCTTGGTGACTGGTTTCCATAGCAACTCCAGCAGTTGTCACAAGTCTTGTCGCTTGGTGACTGGTTTCGATAGCAACTCCAGCAGTTGTCACAAGTCTTGTCGCTTGGTGACTGGTTTCGATAGCAACTCCAGCAGTTGTCACAAGTCTTGTCGCTTGGTGACTGGTTTCGATAGCAACTCCAGCAGTTGTCACAAGTCTTGTCGCTTGGTGACTGGTTTCGATAGCAACTCCAGCAGTTGTCACAAGTCTTGTCGCTTGGTGACTGGTTTCGATAGCAACTCCAGCAGTTGTCACAAGTCTTGTCGCTTGGTGACTGGTTTCGATAGCAACTCCAGCAGTTGTCACAAGTCTTGTCGCTTGGTGACTGGTTTCGATAGCAACTCCAGCAGTTGTCACAAGTCTTGTCGCTTGGTGACTGGTTTCGATAGCAACTCCAGCAGTTGTCACAAGTCTTGTCGCTTGGTGACTGGTTTCGATAGCAACTCCAGCAGTTGTCACAAGTCTTGTCGCTTGGTGACTGGTTTCATAGCAACTCCAGCAGTTGTCACAAGTCTTGTCGCTTGGTGACTGGTTTCGATAGCATTGAAAACAAAAGAAAAAAGGAAACAAACGAGGAAGCCAAAGAAGACAGCTCTCAAGGAAGCCAAAGAAGACAGCTCTAAGAACAAGAAGACAGCCTAAGGAACCAAAGAAGACAGCTCTCAAGGAAGCCAAAGAAGACAGCTCTCAAGGAAGCCAAAGAAGACAGCTCTCAAGGAAGCCAAAGAAGACAGCTCTCAAGGAAGCCAAAGAAGACAGCTCTCAAGATCATGAAGCACAACAACTAACACAGTATATATAAGCATACATGTATTAATTAATGATAAAAAAATTGATAAAAGGAAAGATCCTCTGGTTTGTACTTGAAACATTTAATTTAATTTGAACTTGGAAGTCTTTACAGTGTTACCTTATTGTGACGATCATCAGTTTTATTATAAATGAATTGCCACCAAACTGATGTATTCTGTCAACTGGTTCAAAATGCATTGTATTTGAATTGATGTGGTGGACCATGGCTAGTTAGTTCTGTGCAGTGTCATTGAAGGAAGAATATTGACTTAAAATCAAACGTCTTCTTTATAGTACATTTGGTTTATCCACTAATGAACAAAGAACAGTTTATATTCTGTTCTACATTTTTTCCCCCTCATTATTGTTCTGTAAACCGACATGAGAGAGACTTGGTTTAAAGGCAAAGATGGGGATGGAATTCATTCCCTTAGACCATGTCTTTATGTTTTTCAAGCCACGATTCCTGTTTGGATGCTAATTTTGAAAATCAAAAAAGTGAATTTTTCTTTTTAGTTTGTTTGATTTTTTTTCAACAGTCCAGAAAAACAGGGAAGAGAAATGTTGTTTTTATTTTGAAACAAGGTACAAAACTTCTAAGTATGACCACCTCCAGTGTGCAATTTCCTAGCACATGTCCCTTTGCGGTGGGCTGGGCTATAAGCAACATTATCTTATCTCCTAGCACATGTACAAACAAGAGGCATACAGAAAAAGGACACCTCTACCCAAACAGAAGTAGCACTTTGCCCTTTATACTCTGATCACAGGTCCATGACTGTAAATGGAACTTTGGTATGCCATTAGATGATGTGTTTACACCTTGAGTCATTTTTCTGTGCACAGTTATGAAGTACATCACATCTGTCTCGTTGTACATTTCCAGTAGAATGGCCATACCTATGACTGACACTGTGTTTGACTGAACAAGAGATTATTTAAACAGTTCCTGAGGATTGTTGGTTACCATGAGTAAAGATGTTGTATTTTATGCATATTTGAAGAAAAAAATAATGAAATTGAAAAACAAAGAAGAAGAGGAAGAAGAAAGAGTTGGCAATGTGTCTAGTTCTCAGTTACTGCTTTCATGTAGTACAAGATGGTTGAAGGGAGAGAACCCATGCTAGAAGAGAATCACACTGTATTCATATTCGCTCCTAGTGTTTACTTTTCATAGATGTACACATTGGTTTAGGTCAGTGTGGCATATGCCATATGGTCTTCTACTGTTGTATCTGATAAACTTCAACATTTCATAGATGTGCACATTGGTTTAGGTCAGTGTGGCATGTTGTCTTCTACTGTTGTATCTGATTGGTTTAGGTCAGTGTGGCATGTTGTCTTCTACTTTTGTATCTGATTGGTTTAGGTCAGTGTGGCATGTTGTCTTCTACTGTTGTATCTGATTGGTTTAGGTCAGTGTGGCATGTTGTCTTCTACTGTTGTATTTGATTGGTTTAGGTCAGTGTGGCATGTTGTCTTCTATGTTGTATCTGATAAACTTCAACATTTCATAGATGTGCACATTGGTGTGGCATGTTGTCTTCTAGTTCTACTGTTGTATCCTGATTGGTTTAGGTCAGTGTGGTATATGGTCTTCTGCTGTTGTATCTGGTTTAGGTCAGTGTGGTATATGGTCTTCTACTGTTGTATCTGGTTTAGGTCAGTGTGGTATATGGTCGTCTACTGTTGTATCTGGTTTAGGTCAGTGTGGCATATGGTCTTCTACTGTTGTATCTGATTGGTTTAGGTCATTGTGGTATATGGTCTTCTACTGTTGTATCTGGTTTAGGTCAGTGTGGTATATGGTCTTCTACTGTTGTATCTGATAAACTTCAACATTTCATATGCTGTATGCTTTCTCAATGCCAAGTAAAAAAGTTGTTTTTTTATCGTTTGTTTTGGCATAAGATGTTCTTTATTTTGTTTACATTGTACTTGCTGATTGTGGTGACAGGGTGGCATTCTGGTGGTGTGATGAGACGTTGCTGATTGTGGTGACGGAATGGCATTCTGGTGGTGTGATGAGACGTTGCTGATACTGGTGACGAGGTGGCATTCTGGTGGTGTGATGAGACGTTGCTGATACTGATGACAGGGTGGCATTCTGGTGGTGTGATGAGACGTTGCTGATACTGGTGACAGGGTGGCATTCTGGTGGTGTGATGAGACGTTGCTGATTGTGGTGACGGGGTGGCATTCTGGTGGTGTGATGAGACGTTGCTGATTGTGGTGACGGAATGGCATTCTGGTGGTGTGATGAGACGTTGCTGATTGTGGTGACGGGGTGGCATTCTGGTGGTGTGATGAGACGTTGCTGATACTAGTTGGCGATGGTCTGAGGCACGGCACAGGTCGCTCCCTGAGTACACAGAGCGACAGAGGTCAGCAGGGTCATTGTCGTCATGAGTCTGGCTGAGTCTTCTGTTTGCTGAGCAGGTTGAGCACCAGTGGCTGTCTGCCGTGAAGACATTGCTCAACAGCTGATAAGATCTGACCACCAATAATAACATGCGCTGATGAGCTGTTGGACTTGACCCATTGTCCGCAAGAAAAGCTTTCGCTATCCTAATTTTGTTCAAACTATTGGAGTCTTTCATACAAGAGCTTGTGCTTGGGCCAGTGTAAAGCTCCGGGTGTGTGTGTGCAAAAACAAGCATCTGCCCTGTTGAGAGGCAGTTGAACATGTTCAGCTTTCAGAGAAAACAATTTGAAAAATAATTTGTAAGCCTGTGCCCAAACACGTAGAATCACAAGACAAAACACGACGCGTTTCGACCTCTTAGGTCTTCTTCAGGCAAGATACACAACACTGAGGACAACGAAAATGAACGAGCAATCACTTGCGTTCATCCAATTCAGATGAATTTGTAGCAATCACTTGCCTTCATCCAATTCAGATGAATTTGTAGCAATCACTTCTCTTCATCCAATTCAGATGAATTTGTCAAGATTTCCGGCTGCAATTGCCTACTTTGCAACTAAATCTAATTCAGAGAAAACGTTCAGAAATGCAGAGGCAATCAAGTCAGTTCAAATCACAGTGCTTGTAGGCCCAGTTAGAGTTTGAGACCATATCAGGGCTTTAAGTGAATTAAAAAAGAAACAACTATGTACAAAATGAAAGTGATGTTGTGGCATGCAAGAGGAAGGCATGATGGTGCTATATGTGTGTGGGAGATTGTCCATAGGAAAAGGCTGAAAACATCCAGTGTGAAATTTGACAGTCGCTTGCCCAGATGGGCAAGTCCACAATTTATTTCTTTTTTCTTTCTTTTCCTTCTGTTGTTTTTGTTGTTTTAAATGTTGAATTACAGTTCAACTAAGACAAACAGAAATCTGTAGTCCGATTACTTCACAAGTAGAAATCTGTAGTCCGATTACTTCACAAGTAGAAATTTGTAGTCCGATTACTTCACAAGTAGAAATCTGTAGTCCATGAGATCAGCGATAATACGCTGCACTTGACAGAAAAATGGAAAGACAGTTAACGAGTGTTACAGGCATGAATGTAAGTGAACACAAAATCTTTAATAACAAACAAGCAGGGTAACTCTTGCTCCCATGATGATGTTCCTTGCCTCATTGTTAGTGTTCCTTTCACAAACTACTCTTGCTCCCATGATGATGTTCCTTGCCTCATTGTTAGTGTTCCTTTCACAAACTACTCTTGCTCCCATGATGATGTTCCTTGCCTCATTGTTAGTGTTCCTTTCACAAACTACTCTTGCTCCCATGATGATGTTCCTTGCCTCATTGTTAGTGTTCCTTTCACAAACTACTCTTGCTCCCATGATGATGTTCCTTGCCTCATTGTTAGTGTTCCTTTCACAAACTTGTGACTTTAGAAAAGGGACAAATTCGAGGGTAAGGTCTTGTTCTTGCACGTGTTGCTCAAGTACCACCACTAGTATGAATCATCCTGTTGTCCCACTGTCTGTTTTGTTGCACGTGTTGCTCAAGTACCACCACTAGTATGAACCATCCTGTTGTCCCGCTGTCTGTTTTGTTGTCTTTTTTTTTTTTTGGGGGGGGGGGGGGGGGGGGGGGGGGGGGGGGGGGGCAGTTGCCTCACTTGGCAACTAACTGTTCTTTCTTTTTTTTCTTTTTTTTTTTTACTCTATAGGTTGGGAAGAGGGAGAGAGTGATTGGGTGGGGGTAGGATGTTTTGCAGGAGAGTAAGGTGGTAACCATTAGTTTTTGACAGAATTGTCTGCTTTCCACCACTTCCTGCTGAGACTGTTGTTTTCTTGCCAGATCGAACTTCAGAATTTGAATCATTGTTTATGTTTTAAAATTTGATTTTGATTTCTGTTGTTACAAATAAAATTTTGTGTTGCAGTTGTGGAGAAAAAACTGAAAGCTGCAAATGAGCTGAGTGAGAATTTTGAGGTATGTATTGTGTGGAAAAACAAAGCAAAAAACAAACCTCATTATGAGCTGAGTGAGAATTTTGTGGTATGTATTGTGTGGAAAAACAAAGCAAAAAAAACAAACCTCATTATGAGCTGAGTGAGAATTTTGAGGTGTGTCTTGTGTGGAAAAACAAAGCCCCCCCCCCAAAAAAAAAACCCTCATCAAGAGCTGAGTAAGAATTTTGAGGTATGTATTGTGTGGAAAAGCAAAGCAAAAACACAAACCTCATGAGCTGAGTGAGAATTTTGAGGTGTGGAATGTGTGGAAAAACAAAGCAAATAAACAAACCTCATTCTTTATTCAGCAACTGGGTCATATTTGGAATTTCTTTAGGTTCATATTTGGAATTTCATATGCTTGGTCACTCATTTAAAACAAGTGGGGTTTTTTTCCAAATGATAATCCACATTTAAGGATTCATATTGATAACTGCATTGTCAGTATTGCATGATTGGTATGAAAAAAAAACTGATGTGTAGCAAAACACAAGGCTGTGTATAATTCAGCATGATTCCACACCAGTAATTTAAATCGGTGTCTTGCGTGCACGTGCCTGTGGCAGACGGTGGTGAACTCCCCGCAGTATGCCACGTTTCTGGCCGACGCCATGAAGGTCTTCCTGAAGATCCTGGAGGAAGGGGAACCCAGTTCATCGCGAGCAGAACATGCAAGTATGTCGGTTGATTTGTTTTTTGAAGTGGTGGAGATTGGGAAATATGTGGGTGGAGCTGCTGAGTGTTACGCTTTTGGCTTAGTGTACTTGATCTTGTTGACAGTGCTACCCTGCTCTACTGTGAGATAAAATGCTTTTGGCTTAGCGTACTTGATCTTGTTGACAAGGCTACCCTGCTCTACTGTGAGATAAATGCTTTTGGCTTAGCGTGCTTGATCTTGTCAGACCTGCCAAACCATTACGCATTTCGCATAATTTATTACGCCCAAGTGATAATTCTTACGCATTTAGCCAAAAAATTACGCATTGAAAGTTTAAAAAAAAAAAAAAAGATGAAAAAATCAGCTTATGTACAGATACGCACGGCGCCGTGCGTATAACCAGTAATCTTCAAGAAGCGTTTCCGGTCATGCGCAGTTCGTTTCACCATCTTTACCATTCAGCGAAGTTGGCGTCTTTTTGAAGTTTTTAGCTACGAAAATGTCGAAACATGGAATAGAAAGTTTTGGACAAGATGCGAAAAAGAAAAAAACTTGGTCAAAAGTTCCGAAAAGAATACTCGGAAAAGTTCCCATGCATACGACCTTCGGCTAAAGGTGTAAATTGTGCACGGTGTACCACTTGCGAGTCGGACTTCACAATTTCCCATGGCGGGTTGGTGGATGTGAAGTGTCACCTTGAGTCACGCAAGCACATCGATTCCTCTAACGCGCCGAATTCTTCCAGCATCAACACTTTTTTCAGACTGTAGACACCTCAAAAGAGGATGAAATTAGGAAAAGGGTAATTCAGGCTGAAGCATTGGTGGCCGGATTTTTCGTCGAGCACAACATCGCTCTTAGCGCAGCTGACCATGCATCCAGCTTTTTAAAGAAGCGTTCTCAGATTCGGATATCGCCAAACAGTTCAAGAGCGGTCGAAACAAAGACAACACACATTGTAAGGACCCTTGTCATGGAGCCTAAATGCTGCTGCATCTCGACTGCAGAATGGACCGTTTGTGTTGGGGACCGATTGAAGTCAGAAAGGGGAGGGGGGGGGGGGGGGGGGGGACAAATTCTTTCCTGGGGTGGTGCGATACTCAAAAAATGACACAATCCCCACAGAGCTGATGGCCACCCCCACATGCACAGTCAGCAACAGGGGAGAACATTTTTTAGGTTATATATTTTCTTAATTTCATGTTCCCAGTTTCTCCACCTTCGAACTCCCCCTCCCCTTCCCTCCTCCCCATCGCATCGTGTTGTTTGAAAAAAGGTAAATGTCGCGCTTGATTACTCTTAGCTCTCGGAAATTACACATTTCTGCCTCGCTGAGCTTCAATTCTTACTCATTGGTCTCTTAGGGGGTTGGCAGGTCTGTCTTGTTGACAAGGCTACCCTGCTCTACTGTGAGATAAAATGCTTTTGGCTTAGCGTACTTGATCTTGTTGACAAGGCTACCCTGCTCTACTGTGAGATAAAATGCTTTTGGCTTAG